>JAODAL010008846.1:0-114651 GCA_025379985.1 Phyllomedusa bahiana | reverse complement strand
TTGGGTGGAAAAAGGGTACTTACATAAAAACTAAAATTAGTGTTTTCAATATTTTTATTTTAACCATAGGGTGAAAAACCCCCAAAACCAGACGGCAAATAAAAAACCAAACCTTCTCTATCCCCTCTATTAGCCCGCATGAGTTTCATAATTGAAAACAGACATGAAACAAAAAATATACTCAATCCATATACCCTTTTAAAGTATCATAGGTATTCTATGGTTTTTGACAAAAGGGTCTGGATGACAGAAAAATTTGTCTATAACATCCCCCAGAAGTCCGGCATAAGTAGAGTAAAAGGGGAGACACAAGAAGTTTTTTTAAATTTAAGAATCGTAAATATATTACCTTTGTACACCGGTGTTTTTGTCTGTTGCCCTATCCCCATTGCAGAAGGCGGGCCGAGATATTGGCAGTCTTATAAATTTTTTCCAGCCCCCCAAAAGGGGGCGCATCTGATAAGGAAACGGTCTCTCAAGGGGTCCCAGGTATATTGGATGGTACCCAGGGAGGAGTTTCCCGGATCGTGACGCAATGAGCACAGAAGACAGAGTTTCTGAACCATGCATAATTTATTAGTGAAGCATCCATATTTATACACCGTTTACAGAGGGCGTTCCTCTGACTTGCTTTAATTATGACATATGTTTTAAAAGAACACCCCCTTGATTTAGGTAAAAAGTTTTTCCCCGGAAGCGTTTTGCCTTTTTTGGATTAAAATAGAGATAAAACATTTTCTTACCCTTTTTTTGGGAAATAACAGTTATTATTTTATTATTTTTTTATTGAAGGTAAATTTATTAGCCTTTTAAATTTTATCTTTTTTGTGACACCAAAGTTCACTTGAATCTCAATTAAAGTAGATAACTTAGATACAGGTCGAGGACCCAAAAGGAGAACATATTGGAAAATTAACCCCTAGCTCGGACACAATAATACATTTTAATTTCATCCCTTTAAAAATATGTTAGGCGCATTTTACATTTTTCAAGTGGTTTAGGGCATTAAAAAGTATGGTTGGCACATTTTATTAAAATTGTAAGATAAGCATTGCGCCTCCCTGCGCGAGTGCCTGATAGGGGATTACATACGCTTATATATATGCTTGGCCGCGATTTGCGCTAATTGCGGGCACAAAACATTTATTTGGGAAAGTATGTACTGCCCCTATCGGAGGAACACGCGCACGGAGGGCATAGCTTTTTTACAATATATGAAAGCGCCCAATGCTCGTGAAATGCGCCTAACACTATACACTTGTAATGATGTGCTTGTGCCTCAAAGGCATTTCATTTGGAGGTCAAGTATCATTTTTAGGGCATTATTTTATAGAAGGTATACCTGTCGCCAGATTTTTGATAGGGTGGACATTACATTATTTAATGCGCCTAAAAACTGATGTAGCATTTCCCAAATTTTTCGGACTTTCTCCCCCAAAGTGCAGCCCAACTTTCAGTTTTATTTGAGAGTATCCCCCTTTAAAAATTGGTTTAAAGGGGTTTTTGGGGTTTTTCACTCCCCCTTTTTTTAAAAGGGCCCAAAAGTAATTGGCAAATTAAAAATTTGAAAAATAGTTTTTTGAGCGACCCCCTTTGGGACTATCGCCATGGTTTAATGGTCGATAGTCGGCCATCATCGCCAAGATATTCGATGGCGAAGATAGATTACCGAGGGCATTAAAGCCCTTATGGGGGAAAACAACCCTTCATTCTTCCCCCAAACAGGGCTGGAAAAGCGGGAAATTTAAAAATCCAAAAGTAAAATTTTTGGGGATACATTACATTTAGGCAAAAAAACTTAGGTTATAAAAGCCCAGAAAAAAAAGCCCAAACACCATTCACTTTTCCCTTTTTTTGTACCACAGCAGGGCCCCTTAAAACCCTGCATCACCCAAAATTAAAAAGTCCCGGGAACCCAGTATGATTTAAACCCCCAATTTTACTTGAACTGGACATTGAATATCCCTGCCCGGGAAACCAGGGCCGGGAAAAGGGGCTTTTTTGGTCCCTAGGCGGGGGTACGGCCAATGGCGCCCCCCCCCCCTCGCCCCCAAAAATGCCCCCCCCACCCCAATTCCTCTCCCCCCTCCCGCCAGGTCCGGGTCACTAATTTTTGCTTTATCCCCCCATAGCCCCCCTTCCATCCCTCAGCAGTCATTTTGCCCCAATGAAATTTCACCCCTGAAAAATTTTTGTTTTTTCCCAAAATCCCCTCCCCCCCGTATGAAAAAAAAAATGTAATACCCCTAAAAAAACAGTAAACCAAATAATCCCCCGATACTGGAAAAAAATTCTACCAGACAAATGATTGTTATTTAAATACTCCTAAAAAAAACCAAAGACCCAAAAAACCTATTCCCTACCTAAGGATAAAAAATAATCCTGCCAGACCCGGGACCAAAACAAAAACCCCACATGTGACTATCAGCTGTACACAGGCTCGGGTTACATATACCCCCGGGTTTTTACAGGGGCCCAAGAGAGTGGTATTTTACTATTTTAAATGTAGACACTTTGCAGAAATCTAAGTGTTTTCCCAATGCAGTTACATTTGGACTCACAGGAGACGTTTTTTTGTTCAGCCCCCGTTCACTTTCCCTTTTCTTCCCCTTTCCGGGCCCACCCTTTCATGCTGTTTCCCTCCCGGCCCAATTTACTCGCCCCTGCAGATTTGGACAAAAAATATTTTAGAACCCCTCACTTTTCCCCGCAATTTCCTTTAATTAAAAGGTATTTTTAAGTCCCCTCGGGTTTAGAAGGTTTTTTAGTTATAGGGTCACTCTCAGGAAGGTTTTTTGGGACATAGGGTCACCCCCAAGGCAGGTTTTATAGCTTTTAGGGGTAGGCAGGTTATGGGGCCCCACAGGCAGGTATTTTGCTATGGGGGCCCCAGGATGTTTTTAGCTAGGGGAAACCGGCGGGCTAGGGGGGCCCAACAGGCGGCTTTTTGGGGCCCCGGCAGGTTTTTAGGGGTTTTTTAAACCCAGGCAGGCATAGGGGGGGCCACAGGCAGGATAGGGGGGGTCCAGGGGGGCTTAGGGGGGGCCCACGGGGGCTTAAAAAGAGGTACAGGCAGGTTTATGGGGCTACAGGAAGGCGTTTTGGGGCCCAAACAGGCAGTTATAAGGGGGCCACAGGCAGGCTTATGGGGGCCACGGGCAGGCTTATGGGGGCTACAGGTGGGGTTATAGGGCCACAGGCAGGCATATGGGGGGCCACAGGCAGGCTTATAGGGCCCCCAAGGCAGGTTATGGGGGCTACAGGAAAGGTTTTATGGGGCCCCAAAAGGGGGCATAGGGGGGCCCACGGGCAGGCATATGGGGGGTACAGGCAGGCATATAGGACTACAGGCAGGCTTATAGGGGTACAGGCAGGATATGGGGGCTACAGGCGGGCTTATAGGGGCTACGGGCCCCGGCTTATAGGGCCTACAGGCAGGAAAAATAGGGGCTACAGGCGGGGTTATAGGGGTACGGGAGGCTTATAGGGGTAAAGGCAGTCATATAGGGGCTACAGGGGCTTTTTGGGGGCCAACAGGCGGCTTATGGGGGTTTACGGCAGGCTTTTAAAGGGGCCCAAACAGGCAGGCTTTAGGGGGGCCCACAGGCGGGTTTTTTAGGGGCTACAGGCGGTAAAAAAAAACATTTCATACTTACCTGCTGCCCGGCGCTCGTCCTCTTCTGGCCCCCCCCCAGCGGCCCGGGCGCTCCCCCGGCAGCTCCTCGGGGGGCACGGGCCTGTGACACGCTATTTCGCCCGAGGAAAAGGCAGGTGCGAGACTTCACTTCATCGCACGCTGCCAGTTTAGCGGCCGGAGCCGCGGCGGGTCCCTCAGCGCTATGGGGAAACCCCCCGGGGGCCCCGCTGGGGTCGGGCCCCGCGGCTCTCCGGAGGATCCAGCTTTCCCGGGGAGCGGGCCCGGGGCACTTCTGCGGGGCGGGAGCGCTCGCCCCTTTTGTCTGCAAAGGGGTCACAGAGGGCCCCCGGGCTTCAAGGGCCCCCTGGGGCAGCGGCCCGGAGCCCGGGAGGGGCGGGGGCCCTGCCTGCGCCCCTTAAAGGGTAGGCAAAAGGGGAGGCGCCCTTGGGGGGGGCCCCACCTTTTTTCCTACCCGTTTGTCCCGGCCCCGCCCCGGGAAAGCCGCATGAGCCCCAAAACCCGATGGGCCCCAGATTAAAAAGTGCCAGAAAAAGGGTCTTTTCAAACCAACCCTTTTAGTTGAAAAAAAAACATTAAATATATCTGCCTGTAGGCAGTATTGGGCCCTTAAAACCCGTTGCCCACAGTTAAAATTTCCCGGGAAAAGGAGTCTTTCAAACCCCCATTTTAAATTTAAAATGGACATTGACTATTTTTCCCGTTCTGTACCACAGTATGACCCTTAAACCTATTTAAAACCCCCAAATCAAAAAAAATTGCTGGGGTTCCAAAATTTTAAATGCAAAAGGGGGCTCTATCAACAAAGCTGGTCTGCGCCAAAAATGAAAAAAAAATGTATCTGAAATGTTTACGGGGGTAATAAAAGGTTTTTTTTTGGACCTTCAATTCCCCTGTGGTGGGCTACTAAATTGTGTATTTAAATTTTAAATACAAAGTAGCTCTTTTAAACAAAGCTTGACCCGACCAAAAATGAAAAAAACACCCGTCTGAAATGTTACGGGATAATTAAAAAGGGATTTTTTGGAAACCCATCAATTCACCTGTGGGGACTATAAAATTTCTGTATTCAAAAAATAACTACAAAGTAGCTCTATGAACAAAACTTTACTTTAACCTAAGTGAAAAAAAAAACCCGTCTGAAATGTATACGGATATTAAAAAAGGTTTTTTTTGCCACCTTTCAAAAACACCTGTGGTGACTACAAAATTCTGTATTCACTTTAAGTGCAGGTGCCCCAATGAACAAAGTGTTGTGCGCCCAAAATTTTAAAAACACGTATCTGAAATGTATACGGATAATAAAAGGTTTTTTTTTTTGGCACCTTTCAATTTTACCGTGGTGGGCAAAAAAATTGGGTTTTTCCCCTTTAAGTGCAAGGTGCCCCAATGAACAAATGAAAAAAAACGTATCTGAATGTATTCGGATAATAAAAAGGGATTTTTGGCACCTTTCAATTCACCTGTGGTTTATACAAAAATTGCTGTATTACATTTAAGTGCAAGGGTGGGCCCCAATGAACAAAGCGTACTGGCCAAACCCCCCCCCCCCCCCCCCAAAAAAAAACACGTATCTGAAAGTATTGGATAAAAAAAGGGGATTTTTGGGGACCTATCAAAATGGTGACTACAAAAATTTTGGGTTTTTAAATTTAAAATGCAAGGTGGCTATATCAACAAAGCTGGGGAAAGGGAAAATTTTAAAAAGAACACCTATTTTTTGGGAAAAAATATAATGATAATAAAAATGGGTTTTTTCACCCAACAAAGAGCCTCAGTTACTAGAAAAGAAGTGTATTTTCCCAATATAAGTTCCCGGGGTGCCCCCAAAATCAGGAAAAAATTTTTAATAGGAAAAAATGTTAATAATAAAAACTATTGCCCGTGCAATGTCTACACTAAGTCTTGGTGAATATATCCGTATTCCCTTTTTAGAGATTTTTGTGTTCGCCCCGGGGTCCCTCCCCCCACCCCCCTCTCCCCCTACTTTACAGCGGTGGGGGTCCCTTTAAAAATTTTTCTAACCCAATACATTTAAAAACTTCAAATTTTTGATCTAACTAAATTGTAAGGATCACAGCTTTAAAAAGTAGACCTTTTTTCGTGAAGGGAAATTTTGTTAATTTTTGCTGAGTGTTTGGGGAACCCGGCCCGAGGGGAAAGTTTTCCCACTGCCCCCATGAGGTTTCTGAAAAGACCCCCTGATCGGGGAACAGGGAAAAGGGCTGTTTATGTAAAAAAAAGGATGTGAAATTTTTCCCGCCCAAACGCAACCTTTTAAAAAATCAGTCATGACCCTCGCAAAACCCCCATCTCCCCCCTGCTCTATTTCTGTAAACTGTTTGCTGGGCCCCCAAAAAGACAGGAAGGCCGAAAATGGCGGATATTAATAGATGATGCACCAATTTTTTTAACATTAAAATTTTCGCATGATCTAAAAAAATTTCAATCAAAAATAAAAACTGTGCCGATTTCAACCCTTTTTTGGGTAAAAATCGCTCAAACCTTAAATTTTAAATGAAATGTTAAATTTCTTTGGGTTTAAAACCCTTTGTTGGCAAAAGACCGCCTGAAAGACTTGGGAATCATGGAACCCTCACCAGTGCTGTGTTTCCTCCTTTTTTAATGCTCTACAAGGGCCCTTTTTGAGCAGTTTTTCAGTTGCTGTTTTTTGGGCCCTTTTTGTCTGAAGTTTTGTCTTTAATAAATGAAATTGGGAAGTCAATTGGGTTGAATTAGGTGGGCTAATTGGCCATTCAAGAATATTTCACTTTGTTGCTTTAATAAAGTCCTGGGTTTATGTTTTGGATCGTTGTCCATCTGTATTATGAAATGCAACCAATCAGTTTGGCTGCATTTGACGATACATGTAAAATGACCACAAAAAAAACGGAATTTTGGCGTTTGGAATTTATTTTCTTCTACAGTGTTCTGCATTTGGGATAAATTATATTATATTTTAATAGATCTGAAAAAAAAGGAAACTATATGTCCATTTTACATCTTACACCCCCTTTTACACACCACAACTCTTTTTTACATGACAATTATTAACGTTTTGCATCATTGTCTCCAAAGTCTGTATGTATTTCTAACACAAGCAGAAAATCCAAACTTTGTTTGTGGTTTTTTAAAAGGTGTGAAAAAACACAGAAACAAACCAGCAGCACTGCAGACACCAAGAGATAATTTAGAATATACATTTCTGCTACATCAAGTATATGTGAAAATCTGAGGCCTATTATTTTCTTAAAACTGTGAGGAGCCATCCACCAATAGCAAGATGACCTCACTTTCGATGGGGACCTGCTCTAAACAATCAGTCTTACCTCTCTTGATGTCCTTCCAGGCCTGCCTACTGACCACGGCATTAGAGTTCCAGTTATACTCTTTTCTGATTAAAAACATTTATTTAGAGTAGTATTTTAGTTTTATACTACAATTATTATTATATTATATTGATTGTTGTTATTATTATTAAATATATATTTTTTTTGCCCCCACAAGACACTTTCTGGACAAACCCACAGATAAAGCTGAGCCTTAAAGAAAAGGATGAAGGAAAAAGCGAGTGCACATTTATTGCGGCTTTGATGCAAAAAAACAGACGCAAGTTGAAAAAAATTGGAGCTGATCTGTTGACAATAGGATATGCCGTTTACCAAGTGAGAATTCATATATTTATTGTCTTTCTAATAAATTGTAAGATTTCACTTACATCCAGCCACCATCTTGGACAGTCCTGGGTCATTTTGGCTCTGGGATTGCCGTTTTTGTTGAACTGATATGGCAGATGGTACATGTCATGCCGACTCAGAGCTGTATTTTCAAACTGGCCTTAGCCAGATTTATTTTTCAGCAGGATAAAGTACAGAAACCACAACAAAATAAATCCTAGGCCATCTGGCCACTACCTAGAAAGTCACAGAAAGTCCCTACCTGTCAATGGTCTGAGCCTACCGCCCAGCACCACAAAACAATTACACAGTATCATACACTGTACAGGTGTTATACCCTGGTACATGGTATTGTAGTCTGTGGGGTTGAGTCAGGGATGCGTTCCTGTCACAGTGTATATTATGTGTCAATTATTTGTAACAAACGTAATCTTTGGGAAAGTGTTGTGTCGGCCCCTGTACTAACAAGGGTTAGGCTATGTCTACACTGCACAGCTTTACAATTGTATTTTCAGCACTTTTAGGATCTTAGAAGCGGCGAAAATACGATTCTTCCTGCAGCCCCATAGACTAGAATAGAAAAGACAAGCTGTAGTCTCCACCTCTCGTCTTTTCTACAATCGTCGCCGGCGTATTGTATAACCTGTTGTATAATACACCGGTGCTTTTAGTTTTCTTGCCGTTTTTGCAGAAAACATGACAAAAAAACGCAGTCCTGCTTTGGAAAAAAAACAGCCCTCGTGCCGTTTTTTATCTGATGAAGTGTGTTTCAACACCTAACTCCTGATTGGACAAGGAGGTAGAGTGTTCTCACGCCAGAAGCGGCAGTAGGAGGCAATGGAAGGCAGGAAGGGCAGTTGGGCTGAGTGAGTAGTGAAAAGGGTTAGGGAGACTGGCATGAAGCTCTGCTGTTTGAGGATAGCTTAAGAAGAAAGCTGCCTTCAGTGTGGAGTACCACAGATCCCAGAAGCTCTACCACAACCTGCAATAGGAGAAGGAGGATTAGGCTGCCACCATACACTGGGACACTTCAAGTCTGCTACAAGGGGGATACAGACCACTACTCTCCATATTTCTGCTATGGTAAGGAGCTCCTGACCCCTTATCACCCTGCTAAGCACTTCCCTGTGGATTGGGAGAATTGTTTATAAGAACCGGGGTCCTGTTATTTTGCTGCTTAGAAATTATCTTCAGTAAAGACGGGCATTATTTTACCAACTACATTGCCTCCGTCTGTGTCTGCACAACTGCACCCACATTACCATCTTGGGTATGTCACGGCCAAGCTGTATTACTATCTCCACCATACACCAGGGAGAGCACCCCAGGGAACGTGTCTAGACCACTAATGAATCAAATGAATTCCCACTTCCATTGTAGTGCTGCATGTGAGGGAGAGAGCCCGGAGTCGCCTGTACCATGACAACTGCTAGCAAGCATCAACCACTCAAGTTCATCGCCCCCTTTGCAATTCCCTGTCGCACACTACATAGGCTTTCCTCAAGCCCGGGGGTCAGAACCTCCTCCTCAGCTCATGTGTTGCTGCCAACTCCAGGTAGCAAAACCCCACCCCTACCCTGCTGTCTGCATGAGCCAGGCTTTAGTAGGCCTGACAAAGCCTGATCAAGCCTGTCATGGGACGTGGGAATGGCCTCCCAGCCAACACTACAGCTCTTCTGAAAAGGCCAGCCCATAATTTCACTGAGACCAGGCACCTTACTGACACATACCGTGCAAGCCTCCTGCTGCAAACAAAAGTCTCATGCACCTGAAGTCGCTCTGCTACCATATGTATAATATGCTTTCCTCACAGCAACATGTGAAGAGTTCACAAACCGTTTTAGATATACTGCCACCGTTGGCCCAAAAGACAATAATTTTCCCCTTTTACCCATGACAGCAATGAGGAATCTAAGTGTAGACCCACCAAGCCAGCTTACAGCACGTGACTTTTTTGATTAGCTGCGCACTGCTGACATCAAACATTGGAAGTGTTCATAATAATATGACTCAACTGTGTATTTCGTCTTTTAATCTTAGACCGCATTCACATAATTTTTCCTGCATCCGTCGCAGATGTATGTCAGGATACCTTGATGGCAGGGGTCTTGGCAGAGCCATAGGAAATAATTGGGCAAATAAAGTCTCTTTTGGACTATGTTTGCTCGGTTTCCCATTCATACTTGCTTTGTAAGGCAGGTACAAAAGCATGGTAGATTACACTTTTTGGGCGACGTGTATGATTTTTTTGAGTGCATTAGTAGTGTAGAATGCGCCTGAATCTATGAACCTGTTCTACTATGGATCATAGATTTAGCGCTTTCTAGCTACAAAGCGACACTCTGGCTCAGGTAAACCACTTTTATATAAAAAATACAAAAGCATGGTAGATTACACTTTTTGGGCGACATGTATGATTTTTTTGAGTGCATTAGTAGTGTAGAATGCGCCTGAATCTATGAACCTGTTCTACTATGGGTCATAGATTTAGCGCTTTCTAGCTACAAAGCGACACTCTGGCTCAGGTAAACCACTTTTATATAAAAAATTACTCTATAAATATCAGCTAAATGGATATGATGGAGATAAGATAATAAGATCTATATTATTGCACAATATGTTATGCTACATGTGCTCTGTTTCATAAAATTGGTTCTTCCAGTCAATTATCGTTAAGCTTTGTTAATTTGTGAGGGATCGTCCTGATAGTTGGGCAGTAATGATGAAGATTTTTATCCTCTTGATCACCTGTGCCACCATTATCGTTGTCAAAGGCATAATCGGTAAATATAAAAGTTGCAAATATCAACATTTAGATAATGTATTGCTGCTAACCAGGGGAGCTCTGATGGAAATGCACATCATTTTTTCACAGACAGCTTTTCAAACCACTTATTATTTGTAGGTATTCCACACCCAAAAAGGCGAAAAATCCAGCACCAATTAAAATCCAATCTTTTATTTGTAATTCATTAAAAAAAAAATTTCAAGTTAAGCAAAGAACGCTAGCGCATAGCATACAACGACTAAGGGTCTATGACCCGAAACCCATCAGCATTCTATGCCTAACTAGGTACAATATATATTGTACCTAAACTCCTTCCAGAAACTATGTTCTCCAGCATTCTATGGTTTTTAACACAGTCTGATCCCAGAAGTCATGATTATTGTAGTTCAAAATGTAAATTGAGAAAGATATCCAGCTTTCCTGTGAAATCTTGAAACCTTGTTTCAAATAGCAGATCAATTCCAACAGACATAAAAACAGGATACAAATAACACCACGCTTACATGTTTCAGGCTCTCAAGTGGCCTTTGCTCATGGTGTTTTTTGTATCCTGTTTTTATGTTCTGTTATTATTATATTATTATTTATTTTAAAGCGCCATTGATTCGGGCGCTGTACATTCGAGGGTGTTACTACATTAACATAATCAAACCCAGTACAGTGATAAGGGATAATGGGCAATTGGGAGACAGAGGGTAGAGAGGACCCTACCCACGAGGGCTTACAATCTACATGGAGGGGGAAAATGAGACAGGAGGTGAGGGGCAGACCCTGTCTGTGGAGGAAGTAGTGACAAGTTTAGTGAAGGTTTAGGCAAGCCTGAAGAAATGGTTTTCAGGTTGCTTTTGAAGCTGGTGAAAGTGGAGGAGGTCTGATGTGTTGGGGCAGTGGAGGTTCCAGAGTTGTGGGTTGAAGCACGGGAGAAGTCTGGAGCGGGGTTGTGTGAGGAGCTGATAAGGGGAGAGCAAGTGAGAAGGTCTGTGAGGAGCGAGGAGTGAGTGGGGGTGATATTGGAAAAATAGGGCAAGATGTATGGAGGGTGATGTAGTCGGAGAGCCTTGTAGGTCATGGTTACCCGTAGCTTGAAATGAATTTGCTGGGCAATGGGAAGCCAGTGAACGGGTTGCAAGAGGGGAGAGTCAGAGGAGTTGCGAGAGAGAGGTGGATAAGCGGGCAGCTGAGTTAAGGATGGATTGGAGGGGAGCGAGGTGCATAGCTGGGAGGCACTGAGAAGGATGTTGCAGTAGTCTAGGCGGGAGATGACAAGGGCCATGGACCAGCATTTTTGTCTAGTGTCCCTTAGCCGAGATGAGCGATCGAGAGATGTTTTTCAGGTTGGAATCATTCTCCTATTTGGAATAAAGTTTCACGACCTCACAGAAAAGCTGGATTTCTCTCTGTTTCCTTTGTGGCTGTGGTGCAGTTTACACACTATCCGTGACTTTAGGTGAGCTTGCTCTCTATGTATGTGTGCACATTTAAAATGTAAATACACTAAATCAATGTAGAAACTTTGGCATTCAACATCATATTTGTAAACCGGTCTATTTATATGAGCAAGTATAAGCACTGACTTTGTAACTGAATTATTATTTTTATTTTTTAATAGGATACTGCTGCCATTTTAAAATTAAAAATCTTATTCTCACCTCTCCTCTCACCTTGGATCCAGCGCTGTGCCGTCATCACTCTCCACCTTCTGTTTTCTTTTGAATGGGATGTCACTGTCACTTTTCAGACGTTAGTGCTCCAAACAAACTGTGATGCCCGCCAATGGCACATGACTGCTGCAACCAATGGCTACATCACATTTAAAAGAACACTGAAAGAAAGCAGAAGACCATTAGAGTGATGACAACGCATTGCTGGATCCTCGATGAAAAGAGAAGTGAGTATAATTTCAATTATTTTAAAGTGGCAGCAGTATCCTATAAACATATCAACTGGACAACCCCTTTAAGCTAACTTTCAAGTACATAATTTACATTTTCAACTATGACTTGCACTGCTTAACTACAATTTTTTATTTATATTGCATGTTAAAATAGTCTGTGCCCTAACAGTAACTTAGCTGATTGTCTTACTGTATGTGCGAATGCAATAAATATATACTTCCAGTAACAGTACGTGTATTAAGAATGTTTAGTAACAAGTACATGACCAAGAGAGATCTTATCCTCTAGGAGTAAATAATCAGAAATTTTGAAACGATAAGAATTGATACAAAAAGTACACTTAAAATTAGAAGAATTTTTCATTATAAAAAAAATAGTATTTACCGGTATGTGCTGAAACCAAAATACTGTTTTATGGCTACAAGAATGCACATTTGTACCCCCCAAAAGAAAGAAAACTATTTCATGCTAGGCAAATCAGAGGCAAACAGAGGGCGCTTTGGGCTTCTCAGCCCCTTTCCCATAATGCCTTGTGATATGCAGATGCTTAGTAGAGGGCAAAAAGGCAAAACATAACTCTACAAGCTGTTCGTTCGGTGCTGTCCTCAAGGAGAGATCTTCCCGTTTCTGAGCCACTCAATGCCTCCCACACAGCTAGCCAGTATCGCTCTGCTCTGCACTGATGGGGGACAAAAATCCCGAAACAGTGTTGTCTGCAGATGAGAGATACTGGCTTGGCTTAAATCCTTTTTGCTTTCTCAAGACTCGGTGGGTCAAAAGCAAATTGAGGATTTGTTACATCTAACAGAGGGTGCTTTGGGCTTCTCAGCCTCTTTCCCATAATGCCTTGTGATATGCAGATGCTTAATAGAGGGCGAAAAGACAAAACATAACTCTACAAGCCGTTCGTTCGGTATTCTCCTCAAGGAGAGATCTTCCCCTTTCTAGGCAAATCAGAGACTGTTCCAAAAGGAAGAGTCACCCATGTGTAGAGATTTTGTATAGTTTCTAATCCAAAGTACATGCTCTTTACTGCTTAAGTCCATAAAGTGCACAAGGATTTAGTTAAAGGAGAAGTGCTCCTCCTCACCAACCTTCCAGAAGACTCTAAATGAGAAAGCCCTGCAAGGATCAGGAATCGATGACCACCCATTTGACAATCTTATAGACAGAGCCCAACTTTCTTCAAGATGAAAAAAACAGATGTCTACAGATGGCAGACTCTTCCTTTTAGAGGAGTCTGTGTTTTGGCTAGTATGAGAGATACCATGTTTCCCCCATACAGCATTGTCTAAAAATAAGTCTCCATATCACTGGTTTTCTCAGAGACAATTAGTACCCACTTTTCTGGGCTGCATCTAAGCCATCTCTCTAGACAACCAATACCCTGCTCTGTACTAACAAGGGTCTAGATACCAAAACAGCTGTCTACAGAGAGATGCCACTTCTTTTAGGAGGAAACTCTGGTTTGGTTAGTTGAGATTTTAAGAATTTTCATAAAATATATATTTTATTTCTTAGAATGTCTCTATACAACTGATCTATTCAATGAGAATCAATAACAACCCTTCCTGACATTGCAACACAAAAAAAAAAAATGCCACTTCTGTTATTATGGCCTCCGTTGTGCCAGTCAATTTCTACAGCATGTAAAATGGCGTGCTTTGGAAAGTTACATTTCCATTGTGATAATACTAACATGCAATATATTTGACTTACAGTATCCTGGAGGTAACTCTCAAGTAACAAAAGATTTTTTTAAATTCAATCAATCAAAAGCACGAAGCAAAACATATATTAATTTGAGAGAGATCTCACAAAGATTCAAGCTTCCCCCCGGAGATTACATGATCGTACCTACCACATTTGAACCTCACGAGGAAGCGGACTTTTGTCTGAGGGTTTTTTCAGAAAAGAAAGCAGACATCAAGTAAGAAAGCTTGTTTAAGTAAGGATATATAAAGATGAAAGAAATTTAAAAAAGGAGAAATGGCACTCTTTGTGAAAGTACGTCAAATAAAAACAATTATAAACAATTGCCAGGGTGCTCACTGAAAGCGTTGTGCAAATTATTGTAGAGGCACAACACTCGTATGAATATGGGAGGCTCTATCCGAGCCTCGGAAACAGCAGCCTCGTGGTCACCTCCTCCGGAGCCGAAAATGGACAACGGGTGCACCGAGAATAGCACAAAAAATGGGGGTTTGGGAACTCGTTTTTTGGAAACAAATCCTCGTGGGAGATGGGGTTGAAAAAATGATAATTTATTCCCTAAAAAATGGACAATGGGTGCACTGTATAGATACTGCACAAAAATGGTGGACCGGAACTCATTCCTCATGATAGGAACACAATCCTTGTGCGGATGGTGTTGAATTTGGCAATTTCCAAAAGTTGGGAGTGACACTATGTCATCTGAGGAAGTGCCGGTTGCGGACACGAAACGCGTTTTGTGTGTTACTTTTCTATGCCAAGGCTAACACCCTGTGCATTTTTTATGGAATAAATTATCATTTTATTCAACATCATTCGCCACGAGGATTTGTTCCTAGAAACGCCTGGTCCACCATTTTTGTGCAGTAATCTATATAAAGACGAATGCACACAAAAAAAGTTTTGTACAACTTCCAAATAAATAAAAGGTTTGTAAAAAATAATGCTATGTTTTTGTCTTTGACAAAGTAAAATCTTTGACATTACATTTCCAGGCTCTATCACAGGTATTCAAAAATATCCTGATGGATAGAATTGTGTGGGCTGTGATGGAGCTATAAGAAATAATAGGGAAAAGGTCATTTCTTTTGGACTACATTTTCATATATGCTTTTATGTCTGACACGAAGCAAACATAGTCCAAAAAACTGTATCTTTACCCCATTGTTTGTTATAGTTCCATTGCAGTATTCACTGAGATAGCCTGGACTGTAGCCAAAACTAGGCACATAACTGTCGGAAAATTCAGGCCAGGTTAAATGTGGTACGTCTGAGCCCAAGTTATGGTTGTGGAACTAGATTTGCCATTAGGGCAAGAAATCTCAATGATTTCTCAACTTATACCACTAAAATAATACAAATAAATTTATTATAATTATCAAACTATATAAAATTAAATAATATAAAATAAGTATTACATAATATTAAATAATGTAATATCCCAAAAATATTAAATTATATCCCATAAAGTTTAGATAAAATTATATAATCTAAAATTAATATTAAATTAAATCATATATAAATGAATTAAAACAATACAGCATCAACCATAACCCTGTTCTCAATAGGTTAGTTACAGAGTTAGCGTAGTTTTATCAGTGATTACAAACACATCACAGCAGGCTAGAAACAAAAGAAAAGGCATTAGAGTTGCTTGTCAGAGAATAAATACTATGGTAGTGATCTTGCATGGTGCACCATGAGTCTCAGCAAGACCTGTGGTGTGCCTGCTGTTGTCTTATGTAGAAAAAAGACTGACCTACATTTTGATGAACAAAAATGAGCATACTATATAAAAGTATAAAAAAATATTTTGTAAGATTTTAATTATAAAAAAAGAAAAATATAAAAATCTGAATAAAATTTGATTATTAACATAATACATTTTACATTAGAAAAGCAATTCAACTAACTGCTGCTATCTCTGCAGAGAAGAACAGAAGCTCCTAAAGGTCATTCATGTTCATTGCTTTTTTTTTTTTTTACTACGTCACAATGCTCCTCTATGTGTCAATCTCAATTTGTGGTAAGAATGTTGCAAGAGATAAGTAGCTATTACTGTCAGTTGTAATTCAGAAATAACAAAATACAAGTGTTACAGTTATCTCTAGTGCAATTCATTGAGTTTATTTTCTAATGAAAAATTATGCTAATAAAATTTTGTTCTGATTTTTTTATTTTTTGTTTTTACTACATTAAATGAAACAAATTTGAATCAGATGGTGATCACTGTGAAAATATAATTTTGCTGCTACAAGAGCCGGCACACCAAAGGTCTTTCTGGGACTTGTGGTGCACCAAGCAAGATTACTACCATAGTTTATATTCACTGACATGCTATTCTAATAGCATATTCTTTTATTTACAGCCTGTTGTGATGTGTTTGTAATCACTGCTAATACTATAATAATATAATTTATGGTAGATGCTGTATTATTTCAATGAATATTAATTTTATAATATATAATTTAATTTTAATGTTATATTATTTAATTGTAAATACATTTTATATTACTTAAATAGACAATAATTTTAAATTATATAATTTTATATTTATTATATATTATTAGGAAATTATTGTATTTAATATGGTTTTAAAATTAACATCAGTAAGCTTGGTCATAGCTGTCAGGAATTCAGTGGAGTCTTCTCTACTTTTTTACTATGCTAGGATTACACCTACGATACACCAAATATATGAACTGCAGAAGAACAGATTCATACATACTAGACCATTCTACACTGCTTTAACTCCTTAACGACCGCCCACCATCTTTTGACGTTGGGCATATCAAGTTGTTCGTCTGCAGCGACGTCTTGTGGTGTCCCCAATGCTTAACCCTTTGATTGCCATGGTCCATCACTGCAGCATAATCAAAGGGCTTTCCCTTGCTCTGTAGGGTGATCGGGACTCCGGTGACCCGACAGAGCCTGGGGAACGGCTGCACAGTAAGCCCTGGGGACCCAGAGTAGCCCCAGGGTTGTCTGTGTATCAAGCAAGAGATCAGGGCAGACTGTGTGCTGCCCTGATCGCTGCCTGTGTCAAACTTACACAGATTATAATGTATTAGTATATATTGATATGCTAATACATTACTAAGTGTAAAAAAAATGTAAAACACTTATCCCTTCATGGGATTTTTTTTTTAAGTGTAAAAAAATAAATAAAATAAATAATAAAATAAATATTTAATAAAAAATTATTATGTATACATTACACACACAAAAAAAAACTCTACACATATTAGGTATCCACATGACCATAATAAACTGTAGAATTAATCTACAAATTTTTTAAGTTTGAATTGTGAATGCTGTAAAAAAAAAAATTGAAATTATTTATAAGTGAATTTAAACTATTCCTCCAAAAAGTACAACTTGTCCCAAATAAAACGAGGCCTCATACAACTGCGTCATTGAAAAAATAAGAAAGTTACGACTGCTGAAACACAAGGAGGCAAAAACTAAAAAAATGTGCTGGTCATTAGCTACTTTTCAGGCGTTCGACTTAAGGGGTTAAAGCTATTTAGAACTGCACTGTCTGCGCAAAGTTCATACATGTTGCCCTAAAGGTCTATTATCTTTTACAGAGAGATTGATGGAGACATAAGTGTGAATATTCCAGATGTAAGTATACTAAGGTTATACCTATGCATACATAGTATTTGTTGTATGTCAAATGTGTCCACAATAAGACTTGTATGCAACATTTAAGCCATTGGGGCTAACTCATAACTGAAACATAAAGAGACTTTAGCATTAGTCAGGCTGGTGAAGCTGAATCTACCAGGATAGCACACCTTCATCAGACAATATAAAATCTGATCCATAATATAGATCTATACATGAGGATTTAAAGGGGATTTATCGCTTCTTCATTTGGGCTGTTCTCTTGAAGCTTGACGCTCTCACTTCCTGAAATCCAGGGACGTTTCTTCCCCTCCCAGATGGGTGTTTCTTAACTGATTACATCATCCCCCCTTCACTGTTCATGCTGGCTCCAGTGTGTACCCCCCTCCACATATCATTGTCCTCTCCCTATGCAGTCTTATTTTGTAAGAGCTGTTTACATACCACAGGCCTGCATTCAGTCTAAACAGTCTTCTATGAGCTCAACACTGATCTCTCACAGCTGGAGGTTTGCTACAGTTGAATCCATCCAGAGCACAGATCTGTCTCCCTTCATGTTTACATAAGGCACCGACGCACAATTCTGCCGTTTTCTGATTGTAGCAGTAGCTGCAGTGTCAATGAGGAGCAGCTAGCTGTATAGAGGGAAATTTTTGTCGGCCCCTTACACACAGGAGCATTAAGGCACCGTGGCACAATTCTGCTGTTTTCTGATTATAGAGACAGCTGCAGGGTCAATGAGGAGGCAGCTAGCTGTATAGAGTGAAATTGTTGTCGACCCCTAATTCCGAGTGAGAGTCAGGAATGCAAGCTCCCTGAATACGCCTGGCGGGGGGCCGAACAGCATGTAACTTATTAGAGCCCTCAGCTAATGAAATGCAAGGAGGAGGGATCCGACTATCCGACCACACTGGAGAAGTTTGTTTACAGAAAACGAAGATAAGGGATTCAGTGAAAACAAGACAGCTTAAAAAAAATTTTTTAAAAAAAAGGGGGGGGGTTTTCCCAGCAAAACCCTCAAAAAAACCAAAAGGAAAATTTTTTAAAAAAGGGGGAAAAAACCCAAAAATTTTTTTTTTTTCCCCCCCAAAAAAATTTTAAAAATTTGGGAAAAAAAAAAATTTTTGGTTTAAAAATTTTTTTTTTTTAAAAAAAAAACCTTTTTTAAAAAATTTGGGGAAAACCCCCCCCCTTTTTTTTTAAAAACCCATCAAAACCCCCCCTTTTTTTTTTTAAAAAATTTTCCCCCCCCCTTTTTTTCCCCCCAGGGGCCCCCCCTTTTTTCCCCAAAAATTTTTTTGGGAAAAAGGGGGGAAAAAAACCCCCGGGCCCCCAAAAAAAAAAAGGGGGAAAAAAAAACCCCCCCCCCCCTTTTTTTTCCCCTTTTCCAAAAAAATTTTTTAAAAAAAAAACCCCCCTTTTTTAAAATTTTTTTGGGTGGGGCCCCTTTTAAAAAGGGGGGGAAAAAAAATTTTTTTTTTAAAAACCCCCCCCCCCCCCCCCTTTTTTTTTATAGGCGAAGGCGTTTTTTTCCCGGGTTTTTTGGGGTTTTTTTTTTTGGGGGGCCCCCCCTTTTAAACCGGGAAAAACCCCCCCCTTTTTTCTGGTTTTAAAAAGGGGGGGGAAACCCGGGGGTTTTTTTTAAAGGGGACCGGGGGGGAAAAAATTTTTTAAAAGGGGGGGTTTTAAAAAAAAATTTTTTTGGGGGTTGGGTTTAACCCCCCAAAAAAATTTTTTTTGGGGGGGGCCCGGGGGGGGTTTAAAAGCCCCGTTTAATTTCCCCCCCTTTTTCCCCCCCCCCCCGGGGGAAAAAGGGAAACCAAAAAAAAAAAATTTCCCCCCCCCCTTTTAAAAAAACCCTTTTTTTTTTCCCCCCAAAAAAAAACCCCCCAAAAAACCCCCCCAAAAACCCCCCCAAAAAAAAAAAAAAATTTTTTCCGGGTTTTTTAAAAAAAAAAACCCCCCCCTTTTCCCCCCCCCTTTTTTTCCCCCCCCCCCCAAAAAAAAAAAGGGGGGAAAAAAAAAAAAATTTTTTTAAAAAAAATTTTTAAAAGGGAAAAAATTTTTTTTTTCCCCCCCAAAAAAAAAAATTTTGGGGGGGTTTTTTTTTTTTCCCCCCCCCCCCCCCCAAAAAAAAAAAAACGGAAAGGTTTTGGTATTTGGGCCCTTTAAGGTTGGGGGGGGGAAAAAATTTTTTGGGGGGGGGTTTTTTTGGGGGTTTTCCCTTTCCGGGGCCCCAAAACCCAATTTTTCCCCCCCGGGGGGAAAAACCCCGGGGCCCCCCGGGGGGGAAAAAGGGGTTTTAAATTTTTTTCCCGGGGTTTTTAAAGGGGGCCCCCAAAAAAAATTTTTCCCCCCAAAAAAAATTGGGGGGGTTTTTTTTGGGAAAAACCCCCCCAAAACCCCCAACCCCCCCCTTTTTTCCCCACCCTTTTTTCCCAATTTTCCCCCCCCCCCGGGGGGTTTTGGAAAAAAAAAACCCCCCCCCCTTTTTTGGGGCCCCAAAAAAAATTTTTTTAAAAAAAGGGAAATTTTCCCCCCCCCCAAAAAAGGGGGGGGGCCCCCTTCACCCCTTTTTTAAAAAAGGGGCCCCCCCCCCCGGGGGCCCCCCAAAAAAAACCCCCCCCCCCTTTTAACCTTTTTTAAAAGGAAAACCCTTTTGGCCTTTTTTTTAAAATTTTTTGGTAAAATTTTTTTTTTTTTCCCCCCTTTTTTTTTTTTTTTTTTTTAGAGGGGGCCCCCCCCAAAAACCCTTTTAAAAAATTTTTTTAAAACCTTCTTTTTTGGGGGGGGGGGAAAAAAAACCCCCCCCCTTTTTTTTTCCCCCCCAAAAAATTTGGGGGGGCCCCCCTTTGGTTTTTTTTTTTTTTTTTTAAAAAAAAAATTTTTAAATTTTCCCTTTTTAAAAAAACCCCCCGGGGAAAAAAAACCCGGGGGCCCCCGGGGGGTTTTTAAAACAACCCCCCGGGGGGGGGTAAAAAAAAAGGGGGCCCCCCCCCTTCCCCCCCGGGGGTCCCCGGGGGGTTTATGGGGGGGGGGAAAGGGGGGCCCGGGGGGAAAGGGGGGGGGGGGCCCCCCGGGGGGGAATTTTTTTAGGGGGAAAATTTTTTTTTTAAAACCCCCCCTTTTAACCCCCCTTTTAAAAAAAAAAAGGGTTTTTCCTTTGGAAATTTTTTTTTTTAATTTTTTTTTAAATTTTTTCCCCCCCTTTCCCCCCCCTTTTAATTTGGGCCTTTTTTTCCCTTCAAGGGGGCCCAAAGGGTTTTTTTTTGGGGGGGAAAAAAACCCCGGGGGGGGGGGCCCAAAAATTTTTAAAATTCTAAAACCCTTACTTTTTTTTGGGGAAAATTTTTTTTTCCCCCCCCCCAAATAACCCCCCAAAAAAAAAAAAAAAAAACCCCAAAAAAAATTTTTTTTTAAATTTTTTTTTAAAAAACCTTTGGGTTTTTTTTTAAAATTTTTGTTTTGGGGGAAAAGGGGGGGGAACCCGGGTTGGGCCCCCCCAAAAATTTTTCCAATTAACCCTTTTCCCCCCCAAAAAAAAAAAAAAGGGGGGGAAAACATTTTTTTTTTTAAAAAATTTTTTTAAAAATTTTTCCCAAAAGGGGCCCCTTAAACAATTTTTTCCCCTTTTTTTTGGGAAAGGGGGGTTTTTTAGGGGGTTGGGGGGAAAAAAAGGGGGGGGGGAAAAAAAAATTTTTTAAAAAAAAAAAAATTTTTTTTGTGGTTTTTTTTTTTTTGGGGGGGTTTTTTTTTTTTTTTAAATCCTTTTTCTTTTTGAAAAATTTTTTAAAGGAAAAACCCTAAAAAAAATTTTTAAAAAATTTTTGGGGGGCCCCCCCTTTGGTCTAAAAAAAATTTTTTTTTAAAAAACCCAAAAGGTTTTCCCCCCCAAAAAATTCCCCCCCCCCCCCTTTTTTTTCCCCTTTTTTTTAAAACCCTTTTTTTTTTTTCCAAAAAAAAAAAATTTGGGTTTAAAAATTTTTTAAAATTTTTTAAAAAACCCCAAAAAATTTTTTTAAAAAAAAAAAAACCCCAACCCAAAAAATTTAAAAACCAAAGGGGAAAAAAAATTTTTTTTTTTTTTTTTTTTTTTAACCCCCCGGGGGAAAAAATTTTTTTGGCCCCCCCGGGGGCCCCTTTTTAATTTTTTTGGGGGGCCAAAATTTAAAAAGGTTTTTTTTTTTTCCCATTTTTTTTTTTCCCCGGGTTTAAATTTAAAATTTTTTAAAAAAACCTTTTAACCCCCGGGGGGGGCCCCCCAAAAAAAAAAAAATTTTTAAAAAAAAAAACCCCTTTTTTTTTTTTTTTTTTTTTTTTTTTTTTTAAAAATAAAAAAAAGGGTTAAAAAAGGGGGGAAAAATTAAAAAATTTTTTTTTAAAATTTTAAAAAATTTTTTTTTCCCCTTTAAAAAAAAACCCCCCGTTTAAAAAAACCCCCCCCCCCCCAAAAATTTAAAATTTTTTTTTAAAACCCCAAAAAAAAACCCAAAAAAAATTTAATTTTTAAAAAAAAAAATTTTTGGGCCCAAAAAAAAAAATTTTAAAAAAATTTTTTTAAATTTTGGGGCCCTTTCAAAAAAAGAAAAAAAAAAAAAAAAAGGGGGGGGGGGTTTTTTTAAAAAAGGGTTTTTTTTTAAAAACCCCCCGGGGGAAAAATTTTTAAATTTTATTTTTTTAAAAAAAAAAGGGGAAAAAACCCCCCCAAAATTTTTAAAAAAAAAATTTTCCCCTTTTTTTTTTTAAAAAAAAAATTTTTTCTGTTTTTTTTTTTTTTAAGGAAATTTTTTTTTCCCCCCAAAAAAAAATTTTTAAAAAATTTTCCCCAAAAAAGGGGGAAAAATTTAAAAAACCCCCTTTTAATTATTGGGGAAAATTTTTAAAAAAAAAAATTTTTTTTTAAAAAGGGTTTATTTCAAAAAATTTTTTTTTGCCCAAAATTTTGGTTTTTTTTTTAAAAATTTTTCCAAATTTTCCCCTTTTTCCCCCTTTTTTTTTTTTCCCCCGGGCCCCCCCTTTTCCCCGGGGTTTTTTAAGGGTTTCCCTTTTTAAAATTTTGAAATTTAAATTTTTTTTTTTAAAAAAAATTTTTTTTTTTTCCCCCCCCAAATTTTTCCCCCCCTTTTTTTTTTAAAATTAATTTTTTTTCCCCAAAAATTTTGGGGTTTTTTCCTTTTTTAAAAAAACCCAAAATTTTTTTAAAAACCCGGGCCTTTTAAAAAAAAAAGGGGGGGGGAAAAAAAGGGGGAAAAAAACCTTTTTTTAAAAAAGGGGCCCGGGGTTTTCCCCCTTTTTTAAAAAACCACCCAAAAAGGGAAAATTTCCCCCTTTTTTTCTTTTAAAACCCCCCTTTTTAAAAGGGGGAATGGGGCCCCCTTAAAAATTTTAATTTTTGTTTTTTTTGGGGTTTGGAAAATTTTTTAAAAAATTTTAAAAAAAAATTTTAAAAAAATTTTTCCCCCCAAAAACAAAAATTTTTTTTAAAAAAAAAAACCCTTTTTTTTTTGGGGGTTTTTTTTAAAAAAATTTTTATTTTTTTTTTTTTTAAAAAAAATTTTTTTTTTAAAAACCCTTTCTTTTTTTTTTTTTTTTCCCAAAAAAAAAAATTTTAAAAAAAGGGTTTCCCCTTTTGGGTTTTTTTCCCCAAAAAAAAAAACCCCCTTTTTTTTAAATTAATTTTTTTTTTTTTTATTTTTCCCCTTTTTTTTTGGGGGGGTTTTTTTTTTTTTTTTAAAAAAAAAAAAAAAATTTTTTTTTTTAAAAAAAACCCCTTTTTTTAAAGGGGCCTTTTTTTTTCCCGGAAAAGTTAAATTTTTTTTTTTTTAAACCTTTTTCCCCTTTTTTTTTTTGGGAATAAAAAGGGGGGGTTTTTTTTCCCCGGGGAAAAAAAATTTTTTTTAAAAAAATTTTTTAAAAATTTTCCCTTTTTTTTTTTAAAAAAATTTTTTAAACCCAAATTTTTTTGGGGGTTTTTTTTTTTTTTTAAAAAATTTTTAACCCCCCCCAAAAGGGGGGGGTTTTTTTTTTCCCCAAAAAAAAAAAATTTAAAAAAAGGGGGAAAAAAAAAAAAGAGAACTAACTTTTTTTTTTTTTTAATTATTTTTTTTAAAAAACCCTTTTTTTTCCTTTTTAAAAAAAATTTTGGGTTTTTTTAAAAAAAAAATTTTTTTTTTTTTTTTTTTTTTTTTTTCCCCCCTTTTTTTAAAATTTTTTAAAAAAGGGTTTTTGGGGAAAAAAAACCCCTTTTTTTTTTTTTTTTTTTTCCTTTTTTCCCTTTTTAAAAAAAAATTTTTTTTTTTTTTTTTAAAAAAAAAAAAAAAAAAAAAGGGAAAATTTTCCCCCATTTGGGTTTTAAAAATTTTCCCAAAATTTAAAATTCCTTTTTAAAAATTTTGGGGGTTTTTAAAAAAAATTTTTAAAAAAATTAAAATTTTTTAAAACAAAAAAAAAAGAATTTTTTTTTTTTTTTTTTAGTTTTTCCCTTTAAATTTTAAATTTTTTTAAAATTTTTTTTCCCCCGTTTTTTGGGTTTTTTTTTTTTAAAAAAAAAAAAACTAAAAAATTTTTTTTTTTTTTAAAAATGGGAAAAAAATTTTTGGGTTTTTTTTAAAATTTTTTAAAGCAGTTTTAAAAAAATTTTTTTAAAAAAAAATTTTTTTTTTTTGGGGGGTTTTTAAAAAAAAAATTATTTTTTAGGGCTCCCCTTTTTTTCCCCCAAAAAATTTTTAAAAAAAATTTTTTTGGGGGGGTTTTTTTAACCCTTCTTTTTTAAACCTTTTTTTTTTTTAAAAAAAATTTTGGAAAAAAAAAAATTTTTTTTTGGGGGGAAAAAAAAGGGGAATTTAAAAAAAAAATTTGGGGGAAATTTAAAAAGGGGAAAAAGATTTTTTAAAAAAATTTTTTTTAAAAATAAAAAAAAAAAAAACCCCAAAAAAAAAAGGGTTTTTTTTTTTAAAATTTATTTTTTTTTAAAAAAATTTTTTTTTAAAAAAAATTTAAATATTTTTTTTTTTTGGAAAAAAACCAAAACCCTTTTTTTTAAAAAATTTTTAAAACCAAAAAAAATTTTTTTCCCTTTTTTTTTTTAAAGGGTTTTTAAAAATTTTCCCTTAAAAAAAAAAATTTTTAAAAATTTAAAAAGTTTTTTTTTGTTTTTCCCCAAAAAAAAAACCCTTTTAGGGGAAAAAAATTGGTTTCCCTTTTTTTTTTTCCCTTAAAAATTTTTTTAAAAAAAAAAACCCCTTTTTATACCCTTTTTTTTTAAAACCGGGGGGGAAAAAATTTTTTCCGGAAAAAAAAAAACCAAATTTTTTTCCCCCCCCCCCAAAAAGGGGGTTTAAATATAAAAAAAACCCCCTTTTTTTTTTTAAAAAAAAAAAAAAATTTTTTTTAAATTTTTTAAAAAAATTTTTAAATTTTTTTTGGGGGGGGGTTTTCCTTTTTTTTTGGGGGGTTTTTCCCTTTTTTTTTACCAAAGGGGGTCCCCTTTTTTTTTTGGGGGTTTTTTTTTTTTTTTAAAAAAAAATTTTTTTCCCCCTTTTTTTTTTTTTTTTTTTTAAAAAAAACCCCCCCCTTTTCCCCAAAGTTTTTTAAAAAAAAGAAAAAATTTTTTTAAAAAAAAAAAAACCCCCCCTTTTTTTTTTTTAAAAAAATTTTTAAAAAAAACCCCCCCCCCCCCCCCCCCCCCCCAAAACCCCCCCCCAAAAAAAAAAAATTTTTCCTAAAAAAACAAAAAAACCCCAAAACCTTAAAAACCCCCCAAAAAACCCCCCCCCTTTTAAACATGTTTTTTTGGGTTTTTAAAAAGGGGGGGGGGGTTTTTTAAAAAAATTTTTTTTTCCCCCCCGGGGTTTTTTTTTTTTAAAAAGGGGGGGTTTCCCTTTTTTTTTTTTTTTTTAAAAATTTTTTTTTTTTTTCCCCCCCTTTTTTTTTTTTGTTTAAAACCCTTTTTTTAAACCGTTTTTTTTTTAAAAATTTTTTCAAATTTTTTTTCCCCCTTTTATTTTTTTCCTTTTTTTTTTTTAAAAACCCCTTTTTTTTTTCCCCCTTTTTTTTTCCCCCCCCCCAAAAAAAAACCCAAACTCCCCCCCTTTTTAAATTTGGGGGGCCCCTTTTTTTTTTTCCCCTTTTAAAATTTTTTCCCCCTTTTTTTTTTTTAAAAATTTAAAAATTTTTTAAAAAAATTTTTTTTTGGAAAATTTGGGGTTTTTTTTTTGGGGAAAAAAATTTTTGGAAAAGG
Organism: Phyllomedusa bahiana; assembly: GCA_025379985.1. NCBI lineage: Eukaryota > Metazoa > Chordata > Amphibia > Anura > Hylidae > Phyllomedusa > Phyllomedusa bahiana. The sequence continues at coordinate 89,054 of JAODAL010008846.1, read as the reverse complement.
GCCTTTTTTAAAAAAAGGCCTTTTTTTTTTTTTTTTTTTTTTTTTTAAAACCAATTTTTTTTCCCCCCGGTTTTAAAAAATATTGCCCCCCCCCCAAAAAACCCTTTTTTAATTGTTTTTTTTTGGGGAAAAAAATTGGAAATTTTAAAAAAAATTTCCCCTTTTTGGGGTTTTTTTGGGGGCCCCCAAAAAGTATATAAAAAATTTTTTCCCGGAAAAAAAAATTTTTGGGGGGGGTTTAAAAAAAAAACCCCGGTTTTTGGGGGGGCCTTTGGGCTTTTTTTTTTTTGGGGGGGGAAAGAAAAGGGGCCCCATTGGGGTTTTTTTTTTTAAAAAAAATTTATTTTTTTTTTATTTTTTCCTTTCCCCGGGGGGTTTTTTGGGGGGGGAAAAAAAAGGGGGTTTAAAAAAAAAAAAAAAAATTTTTTAATTTTTTCCCCCCCCAAAAAAAAGGGGGGGGGTTATTTAAAAAAAAGGGGCCCGGGGCCGGGGGAAAAAATTTTGGAATTTAAGGGGGGCCAGGTTTTTTCCCCCGGGGGTTTAAAAAGGGGAAAAAAATTTTCCCCAAAAATTTTTTAAATTGGGGCCCCCGGGGGGTTTTAAAGGGGAAAATTTTTAAAAAAAAATTTTTAAAAAACCCCCCCCCCCCTTTTTTTGGGGGCCCTTTTTTTTAAAAAAAAAAAATTTTTTAACTTTTTTGGGGGGGCCCCTTTTTGGGGAAAAAGGGTTTTTTAAAAAAATTTTTTTCCCCCCCCCCCCCCCTTTTTTTTCCTTTTTTTTCCCCCCTTGGCCCCCCAACCCCCCCCAAAAAAAAAAACCCCCCCCCCCCCCCCCCCGGGGGAAAATTTTTTTTGGGCCCAGGCCCCCACCAGGGGCCCCCCCCCCCCCGGGCCCCCCCCCCCCCGGGGGCCCGGCCCCGGGGGGGGGCCCCCGGGGTTTTTTGGGGGGCCCCCAAACCCCCCAAAAACCCAAAATTTTTTTTCCCCCCCCTTTGTCCCCCAAACCCCTTTGGGAAAAGGGGGCCCGGGGTTCCCCCCCCCCCTTTTTTTCCCCCCCCCCGGGGGCCCAAAAAAAATTAAAAAGGCGGGCCCCCCAAAAAAAATTGGATCCCCGGGGGAAAAAAATTTGGGGGGAAAAAGGAAATTTTTTTCCATTTTTTAAAAAACCCTTTTTTTTTTAAAAAAAAATTTTTTCCCCCCCCAAAAAATTTTTAAAAAATTAAAAAAAAAAAAAATTTTTTGGGTTTTTTCGGGAAAAAATTTTAAAAAAACCCAAAATTTTTAAAAGGAGAAAAAAAAACCCCCGGGGTTTTTTTTTTTTTTTCCCCCTTTTCCCCAAAAATTTTTTTAAAAAACCCCAAAAAAAAAAAATTTTTTTTTTTTTTTTTAATTAAAAAAAAGGGTTTTTTTTTCCCCCGGGGGGGGGAACCAAAAAAAAAAGGGAAAAAATTTTTTTTTAAAAATTTTTCCCTTTTTTTCCCATGGGGGGAAAAAAAAAAAATTTAAAACCCCCCCAAAATTTTTCCAAAAAAAAACCCAAAAATTTTTTTTTTGGGCCCCCGGGAAAAGGGGGGCCCCCCCAAAAATTTTGGTTTTTTTCCCCCCCCCCAAAAAAATTCCCCCCCTTTTTTTCTTTTAAAATTTTTTTAATTTCTTTTTTAAAAATTGTTAAAAAATTTTTTCCCAAAAACCCCCCCAAAAAAAATTTTTTTTTTAACCCTTCAAAAAAATTTTCAAAAAAAAAAACCTTCCCGGGGAAACCCCCGGTTAAAAGGGGAACCCCAAAAAAAAAACCCCTTTTAAAATTTTTTAAAAAATTTTTAAAAAAAAAATTTTTTGGGAAAAAATTTTTTTAAACCTTTTTCCCAAAAAAAAAAAAAAATTTTTTTTAAAAAAACCTTTAAAAAAAAATTTTTTTTTTTTTTTTTTTTTTTTTAAAAAACCCCCCAAAAATTTTAAAAAAACCCCCCCAAAAAAAACCCCCCCCCCCCCTTTTTTCCCCCCCCCCCCCTTTTCCCTTTTTTTTTTTCCCCCTTAAATTTTGGCCCCAAAACCCCCCCTTTTTTTTTTTTTTTTTTAAAAAAAAAAAGGGGGGAAACCTCCCCCCAAAAAGGGGGGGAAAAAAATTTTTTTTTCCCCCCCCATCATAATAGAGGTGACACAAATTAGGGGACATGTTAAAAATGTTTTGGGTTTAAGACTTTCTTTGTTGCTCATAGCAACCAATCAGAGCACACGTTTTATTCTTTCAGAGCACTAGATGAAATGTAAGGGAACTCTGATTGGTTGCTATGGGCAACAAAGAAAGTGTTAGACCTAGACAGTTTTCATACATGTGGCCCTAAGTGCCTAAATAAAATGAACATCAGTTCTATGTCTTAGATGTTGATCAAGTTTAAACACAGCTTTCATTTCATCAGTGTGCTCCTCAGTGACAGCAGCACCACCACACATGTAACCGTAAGGTGCTCAGCCCCAGTACACAAGAAGTAATAGGGCCCCCAACTGCTGTGTGTCATTTATAAAATTACTGTCTGCCACAGGAGCTTCATTCGTACATTCTATAGCTCTAATCATGCAGATGGCCTTTACTTCCATCTGAATAACATCTTCTTCTAATAATGCCCTGCACCCAATAGGCTTATTACTCAAGGTCTAGCAGCTGTTAATGCTGGAAATAAACTGCTCATAGCTATACATTCCTAGTAATATATGGCTACAATTCAAATGTATAGGTGACCATTTAATACATGATTGCAATTAATCTTTTAAAGCAGGACCTTTTTTTTGTGCGCATATTTCTAACAAAATTGTAAATTAGAGACAAAGTATTAGGAAGGGTATTTTAATTGAGGATAATTCACTTAAGTTTACAGATCTAATTTTTGGTTCTTGGTTAGACTTAGAGGCTTTTGCATTCATCTGAGTTTTTTCACTAGCTAAGATTTTCAAATGCATAGGCAGGTCTCTCCTCCCAGTAGGGTGTGTCTTCACTCACTGAAGAGTGGTGACCTCATCACACCCCCTCCCTGTTCCTCTCCAGTCCTCTTCATTCTGTGCGAGCAGTGGGAGGGAGTGGGTCACAGCTCTCCAGACCTCCTGCAATGGTCAGTTGTCATGCCTGGAGAACTGTGATAGTCACCTTCCTCACAGGCTTCACAAGCAATCGTTGTAACTAGAACAACTGCATTGGTGTAAACAGTTATAAACACAGCCTGAAATGGTGAAACAAATGTGAAAAATGCCAACCTCCTGCCTGAAAAAGAGGGGGGAGCCGAGTGTATACGGGTGTGGTATATGGATGGGGGAGCAGAGTGTATAATGGTGTGTTATATTGGTGGAGGAAACAGAGTGTATAAGGGTGTGTTATATGGGTGGGGGAGTAAATTTAGCAGCTAAAGAGACTCAGTAATTGCCCAGATTCTTAACATTAGAGCTATCACTGTGAGAGGAGCAGAGAGAAGCACAGGCAGCATGTTTCACACAGCTCAGAAGGGAGTGAGCACAGGACAGCCAATAACAGCACAGGGGGCATGTCCTGATCAGAGGCTGAACTAAATGCAGACGGCCAATTACAGCAAAGGGGGTGTGGCCCAACCTCAGGCTGCAGGAGTAGCTCTAGACACACACAGATTAGCTAATAGCTGCTATACTAAACAATTTAGACAATACAAACCAATTGAAAATTGCTTATATTTACTGTCCCCATAATTACAGATATGATGTTTGTAAAGAAAAAACCTCTTTAATGCTGCTTCGCTATAATGGGAGGGGGGCATTTTGTAGGCATCTTATTAGATTACCAGGCCATAGCTAGGCATAGCTATTGACCAGGTTATTAACAACAGGAATGTTCTAATGTGATAATCTTTTCTATGTAGTTTACTGACTATGTATATAATGACTATCAAGGATCCATGTAGGAAATACGATCTCACACAAAGAAGACTGATTGCAATCACTGAAGTATTTGTACCTTTGATTACAGACTTCTCTCATGCATGACATACATATTTTATGTTTCTTCTTACGGCACTTAGAGAATATGGATGCCATATAAAAGGCTCCTAGTATGAGTTTGTAAATCACGTGGGGAAGAGTTACTAAACAACATACAGTATACCAGAATTCAGGCTCAATTTGTGCCAAAAGCTGTTGTACATGTGTTGTGTCACATGTATTATGTTTTTAGACACATTTTGCCTCACTAGACAAATTTTAAGTGTCTTAAAAACTGGGCTTGAGTCATAAAATGTGGCATGCCTTATTATTCCAAGTGGCATAAGAAGGGAAAAGGCTCCCAAAACAGTGATGTGACACGTCGAGTCGTGTTTTGTGACGTTAATGCCACGCGTATCCCAAAAACGGATTCTGTCACTTTCTGCTGGGTGCTCTGGCCCTAAGGGGGGCCCCTTATTGGGCTGCCGTTCGTTGCCCACGTTCTCCAATAGAGACTTGCCCGTATCCAATCCGCACTGTTGTTGCTGCTCTGGCTTAAACTACCAACAGCATCAGAACTCGAGGCGAAGCAACACTCCTACTGAGAGCGTGGGATGAACAGTGCCATCTTACTTCCATTAGTGAAGCCAGAGCAGCAAGTAGACTTGAAACCCCAGGGGGGCCCCTGCAAACACTGCCCCAGCCAGCCCGATGATTTGTAAACCCCGGCGGCTGCAAACACTGCTCCCAGCCGCAGATTTGTACCCAGGCGGCTGCAAACACTGCTCCCAGCCACAGATTTGTACCAGGCGGCTGCAAACACTGCTCCCAGCCACAGATTTGTACCAGGCGGCTGCAAACACTGCTCCCAGCCACAGATTTGTACCAGCGGCTGCAAACACTGCTCCCAGCCACAGATTTGTACCCAGGCGGCTGCAAACACTGCTCCCAGCCACAGATTTGTACCCAGGCGGCTGCAAACGCTGCTCCCAGCACAGATTTGTACCCAGGCAACTGCAAACACTGCTCCCAGCCACAGATTTGTACCCAGGCAGCTGCAAACACTGCTCCCAGCCACAGATTTGTACCCAGGCAACTGCAAACACTGCTTACAGCCACAGATTTGTACCCAGGCAGCTGCAAACACTGCTCCCAGCCGCAGATTTGACAATACTAGGGGCACTTTTAGCACCCTGTTAAATCTAGCGATGGCTTTACTCACAATTTTTTCCCTCTACGTACTTTTGTGAGACCTTATTCTCAGTGTTAAATAATATCAAAATCAATAACAGATGAAGTTAGTAGCAGTTGCTTGGGCTTGAAGTATACAAAATACCAATCTTTAGTTGAAGATGTAGCCAATGAAATTCAGCAACTAAAAAGTCACTAAGCAGGTTAGGTAAAGAATAATTTGTTTTAGCTTCGTTAATAAATACAGTACATATATTAAAATTTTAACTTTTTGTTATTAAAGCTAGAAATATCACAAAATTATGGATTTTTCTCAAAGTGACAAACCACTTGTTTTTTTGGGTGAAATTTGACACTGATCTATGATATGTAGCAGGATGAACCAAAAAACATATGTTCCTATCATTAATTTTACGCATATTCCACATAGATCCTGTTCTTCACCTCAGCAGTCACTGTAAAATGAAAATCAGCACTGACAAATCTGCATTTTCAATAGCACTCACCTATGTATGACAGTGTAATACCTTATAAATAACAGTAACCAAATAATATACCGATACATGGAACAAATATACCATACAAATGATTGTTACTGAGAAAAAAAAAACTCTTACAATACCAAGACCCAAAGCTATTACTACTTAAAGGGGTTGTCTCGCTACAATGATTGGGTTTTAATTAAAAGATCTTTAAAAAAACAAGCAGCTTTGCAATATATGTTCATTACAAAATTTTCTATGAATTTGAGTTTATCCTGTTAAATAGTACATCAGCTTCTCAAATCTCTATAGCAGCTGACCTGTTGATCTTTATCTCACTGGCTGTTAGGTCTGATGACTCATCACCTTCAGAGTACAGGTCAGAGCACAGAGCCCCTCTGTGCTTCTGTAGTGGAGGGAGGGGGAGGGCTCTGGCGTCTGTGTCTGTGCTGCCTGGATTAACCCTGTGTGTGCCTGCTTCCCCCTGCTCCTTAATAGATTGAGGAAAGCAGAGGGTGATCTGTAGTCAAAAATGTGAAAAGCCCAAAAAAGTGTGTTAATAATAACACGATGTATCTGTGGAGTTCTGAATATAAAAGAAACAATCAGGGAGGCATGTGAACGGTTCATATCTCTCCCCTGCTCCCGCGTATTAGTGACACATCCTGAGTATAGTAACTCACTTCACAGCTGCCCTGTGTCTGTTCTGACAGGGTTTGTTGTTGCTGGAGATGTGGAGATATGTATTTCTAAGCAGGGGTATAGGAACACTTACATCCCCCCTGCTCTGCTATTAGCAATCACAGCTTCACAGACCTCTGACTCCACGCTTATAGATCAGCCCTCTCCCTGCTGTCTCCGTGGAGCTGACAATACAGCTGATCTAGCAGCAAGAGCCTGCAGCAGACCTAGGCAGGCACACACAGGGTTAACTCTGGCAGCAAACCCCCTCGCCCCCCCCCCCGCCCGTATAGAAGTTATAGAGGAGAGCTTTCTGTGTGCTGGAGGGGAGGGGGGGAAGAGGGAGGAGAAGAGGACAGAAAAAAGAAGCACGCCCCTCAATTCAAAAATGCTTTGCTGCCAGAAGCATTGAAGTGGGCTGAAAGCTTGTAATGAGACAACTCCTTTAAGGACCAGATAAGGCTATGTCTCCACTGCACACATTTTAAGGTTTTTTTGGGTGTTTTTCGTTTTCTTAAACCACTGAAAAAACGACTGAAAACAGATCCCATAGACCTTAATGGTAAAAACGTTCTGTAGTCTCCACAGAACATGTTTTTCCAGCTCATTTCTGCTCCTGGTCATTTTTTGAAACCCCAAAACAGGGCAGAAAATTTACTATCGCCGTGTATGTAAACTACCGGACGTTTATTGGCACAACTTTGGTGCGTTATCTTGCAGATGTCCCCAGCAATTTCTGTGCACTTCTGCAAAGAAAAAAAACGCACCGCAAAATGGTTGGATTTTAGCTGTTTTTGACATGCATTGGACAAAAAACTCAGTTTTAGGGTCCCTCAGTAGGCTATATGTCACCCAGTATGTGTGTATGCATATATATATATATATATATATATATATATATATATATATCACACTCTGCTAGACACAATGACAAGATGTCAGTTTCGGTAATATTAGTAATAATATAACTGCTTACACCAATACATGTGTTCTGGTTACAAGGAGCTTGTGGAGGGAGGTGACAGCTCTCCAGGCATGAGAACTGACCACTGCAGGAGGTCTGCAGAGCTGGGAAATCCTCTCTTACCAACTGCTCACACAGAATGATGATGATGATTCAGGAGGGAGCAGGGAGGGGGTGTGATGATGTCAACAGTCCTCAGTAAGGGAAAACACACCTATTGGGAGGAGAGACCCACCCCTGAATTTGAAGCTATAAGAGAAAGAAAATGTGAAGATGCCTGCGAAAGCCTGTACTGAGAAAACCCCTTTAAGTTTACAGCTGCTAGATCAATTCCCACCCTCAATTTTTTTTTCTATCTCAGTCTCTCTCGTAGTTCCTTCTTTTGCTATAAATAGTTGTATTATTAATGCAAAAAATAAATGTGATGATTTCTAAAAACTATGCATTATTACATTAACGTGCTTCCTATTATCTTCTAGGGTTTCAACTGAATAATACCATTCTACAATTGATTGTCTTGAGATACGCTGATGACACCTATCAAATAGACTTTGATGATTTCTTGAACTGTTTAGTCCGCCTGGAGAATGCTTTCAGTAAGTACAAAAAGTTTCTCAACATTTATTTTTCCTTCATGTAACTTGAAGGCGTTGTCTTTTTTTCAATAGAGGCTATACTTTAGTATCAGACAAAGCCCAAGGCAAAGAGTGGTATTGTTTCTAAAATACGAAAAAGCAGACCATTTGTCCACACTGTTATCAATGAGTATTTCATAGGGATTTTAGGTAGTTTTTTTCTGGCAGAATTACAGTCAGAAAATTAGTCCCATTCATGTCTACGGGGTTCTGGACGCAGATCCAAATCCAGAACATTTGTTTTGGACGCAGTTCCGCATGTGGAATACGACAGAAGAATTAACATGTTCTAAGTTTTTTTTTATTCTTACAAACCAACTGACCAAATACACTTTGTATAAACTATAACGTGTATTTTCTATTGAGGTCTTTAGACAATTATTTAGACTCAGAATCCGCGGGAATTCTAACTTGAAATACTCATCTTGAGGCCTCAGAAATGTTGTTAAAAATAGGAGTTTTCAGAAAGTGATGGTCATTCTACCACATTATGTAAGCTTTTATGTGGCTTAACAACAATCAAGCTCCTCACATTACAATCAATGTCTTACTTTCTCTGTTTGAATCTGAAAAAGTTAGCCACACATTAGTTATTACCCTTCTTTCTAGACTGTGGATGACAAGGGAACCACTCAGTGAGCATGCTCAGCTGTTACAATATAACTTTCCTGCTATAATACAGGTGAATATTGCATATACAATATAACCTCTGAAAAAAAAATCTAGAATCTCCACACTTGGATGTTTACCCAACTTTTTTTTTTATCACATATCAAATCCAAAAATCACAGATATGATTGTTTTTACTGAAAATTCTGGCTTAATTTAACATACAAAAAGCGAATAAATGAAAATAAGTTATGTTAATCAATTTCATTTATTTCCCTAAATAAAGGACAGGAAAAAAATTATCAAAATAATCATCATCAACAAAAATCCTAATTAGTACTCTGTTGCTCCTCCTTGGCTTTTATGATACCTGAATTCTTTGAGGCATGAGATTCACTAATCATAAGAAATATGCTTAATCTGCTTTCAACTTTCTCAGAGTACTTTGCATCAGCTTTGCAGAATGAAGCCGTGTGGACCTCCGACCAGCCGACCAATTTGTTTCATTGCCTGCTCAGCCTGATGATAGGGACAGCTCAGCAGTTTAGAAAGGAGTGTTGTCTTGCATCCTTTCCAGCAGCACTATATGGGGTTAATCTCGCCCTGCAAGCTGATTTGTTTAAGGTTTGCTGTCTCCTCATTGTCCTCTACAATACCTCCCTCACTACTTTTTAAAGGGTCAACATTTTCCGTTTTAATCTTTTTACTATTTACAGTTGAAACCAGAAGTTTACATACATTATATAAAAAGACCCATATGTATATTTTTTCTCACTATCCAACATGAAATCACAATAAACCTTACCCATTTTAAGTCAATTAGGCTTACCAAAATTATTTATATTTGCCAAATGCCAAAATAATGAGAGAGAGAATTTTTCAGGCCCTTTTATTACTTTCTGCAAACTCAAAAGTTTGCATACACTAGGAATACTATGCCTTTAAACAATTTGGGACAGTTCATATGATGATGTCATGTCTTTGGAAGCTTCTGATAGGTTTATTGGCTACATTTGAGTTAGAGACACACCTGTGGATATATTTTAAATGACACCAGAAACACACTGGTTAAATCAACCAAGATATCAGCAAGAGAATTGTGATTTGTACAAGTCTGGATCATCTTTGGGTGCAATTTACAGATACCTGAAGGTGCCTCGATCATATGTACTGTACAAACAATTATATGCAAGTACAAACAAGATGGGAATGTCCAACCATCATACCGCTCAGGAAGGAGACAGATTCTGTGTCTCAGGGATGAACGTGCTCTGGTCCAACATGTGCATATCAACCCAAGAACAAAAGCAAAAGACCTTGTGAAGATGCTGGCAGAAGCTGGTAAGATTTTGTCATTATCCACAGTGAAACAAGTACTGGATCAACATGGGCTGAAAGGCAACTCTGTCCGGAAGAAACATATCAAAGTCATATTAATGTTTGCAAATGCACACACAGACAAAGACCTAAATTTTTGGAGACATGTTCTGTGATCTGACAAAACTAAAATTTAACTGTTTGGCCACAATGACCATTGTTACATTTGGAGGAAAAAAGAAGCTTGGAATCCTAAGAACACCATCCCAACTGTGAAACATGGGGGTGGCAGCATCATGTTGTGGGGTTGTATTGCTACTGCAGGAGGGACTGGTGCACCTCACAACACAGATATCATCATGAGGAAAGAAGATTATGTTGCAATACTTAAGCAACGTCTCAAGCCGACAGCCAGGAAGTTATAGTGTGGGAGGAAATGGGTCTTCAAAATGGACGATGACTAGAGATGGTCGAATCGATTCTAATGAAGTGGAATTCATTTCGAATTTCAGGAAAACTTCGGTTCTGCACAAAGCCGAAGTTTAGAGTGATTCGCGGGAACGAAGTGTCTTTTTTTATTGGTAAAATAGCCGCGAGCACATGGCGTGACACGGGGCAGAGAACTGTCGGAGGAAGAAAGCAACACCCTCAATGTGCAGACATGAAGCCAATCAGCGACCTGCAAACTTCTGTGACGTCACAGCCCTATAAATACGGACGCCATGTTAAATCCTCACACTTCTCACTTTCTGTCCTGTAATAAGCATCAAGCTGCTGCTGCTGCTGCTCTGCTATTCAACTCATTATAAAAAAAACAGCTTTTATCAGCGATTGGGATTAAAGACCACCACAATTCTGTGTCAGTTGCACACCTCTACCTTAACCAGCGTTCTATATCTGCTGCTCCATAGAAGTCATTCTAAAAGAAACTGCTTTTATCAGAGACTGGGGCCAAAGAGTTTCATAAGTGGTTCAGTTGTACACATTTAACGCTACCAGCGTTATCATTTTGTTTTAATATTCTCCCTAAAGTCCAGGGTGGGTGTAATTCTGCCCCATATATGCCTAAATATCATCTGTTCATTTCTGTAGGGTATTTAATATCCAAGGGTTAATTAAGCCTGTTGTTAGTGGATTTATTTGGAGTAAAATACAATGTTTATTTACCTCCATATAGCCTAAATTTCATCTGTTCATTTTTGTAGGGTATTTAATATCCAAAGGTTCATTAAGCCTGTTGTTAGTGGGTTTATTTGGAGTAAAATACAGTGTTTTTTTTACCCCCCATATACGCCTAAATTTCATCTGTTCATTTCCGTAGTGTATTTAATACCCAAGGGTTAATTGATCCTGTTGTTTAGTGGGTTTATTTAGAGGAAAATACAGTGTTTTTGAAACCCCCCTATATCCCTTAAAATTTCATCTGTTTTTTCCCGGGTTGGGTATTAAAATTTTAAAAAAGGGGTTTAAAATTTAAAGCCTGTTGGTAGTGGGTTTTTTTGGGAGAAAAAATACGTGTTTTTTTACCCCTATACCCCAAAATTTATATTTTTCATTCTTTTAGGATATTTAAATCCCAATTGGTTTAAATTTAATCCTTTTTTTGGGTGGGTTTTTTTGGGATTTAAAATTACATTTGGTTTTTTTTTCCCCCATATATGCCTAAATTTCATCTGTTTTCATTTCTGTGGGGTATTTAATACCCGGGGTTTAAATTTAAAAGGGCCTTTGTTATTTTGGGTTATTTGGAGAAAAAATTACAGGGGTTTTTTTTTAACCCCATATAGGCCTAAATTTATCTGTTTTTCGGGTTGGGTATTTAATACCCAAGGTTTAAATTTTGTTTCCTGTTGTTAGTGGGTTTATTTGGATTTAATAAACAGTTTTTTTTTTAAACCCCCCATATACCCCAAAAATTTCATCTGTTTTTTTCCCGTGGGTTATTTAATATCCAAGGGTTTAAATTTAAAGGGCCTGTTGTTGTGGGTTTTTTTGGAGTAAAATACGGTTTTTTTTTTTTCCCCCATAAAACCCCCAAAAAATTTAAATCTTTTCATTTCCTTAGGGGTTTAATATCCAAGGGTTTTTTCCTGTTGTTAGGGGTTTATTTGGTTTAAAAATTTAATGTGTTTTTTTTACCCCCTATATAAAGAAAATTATATCTGTTCATTTTCGGGGGGGAAATATTTAAAAACCCAAGGGTTTAAAATTAATCCTTTTGGAGGGGGTTTATTTGGGGGGAAAAATACAGTGGGTTTTTTCCCCCCTTTATACCCCTAAATTTCTTTGTTCATTTCTGTAGGATTTTTAAATATCCGGGTTTAAATTTAAAATCCTGGTGTTAGTGGGTTTTTTTGGAGAAAAATTACAGTTTTTTTTTACCCCCATATTGCCTATTTTTCATCTTTTTTTTTTCTTTAGGGTTTTTAAAATACCCAAAGGGGTTTAAATTAAAAGCCTTTTGGGTTAGGGGGTTTATTTGGGTAAAAACGTGTTTTTTTACCCCCTTTTAGGGCCAAAATTTAAATTTTTTCATTTCCTTTAGGGTTTTTTTTAATACCCAAGGGTTTAAATTTAAATTCCGGGGATGTTAGTGGGTTTTTTGGAGAAAAAATCAGGGGTTTTTTTTAAAACCCCATTACGCCTAAAATTTTCATTGTTCATTTCCGTAGAGTTTTTAAATTAAAAGGGGTTAATTAAGCTTTTTTATTTGGGTTTATTTGGAGTAAAATAAGTGGTTTTTTACCCCCTATTTGCCTAAATTTCATTTGTTATTTCCTTTGGGTATTTAATATCCAGGGTTTAAATTTTAATCCTGGTGTTAGTGGGGTTAAATTTGGAGAAAAAATTTACAGGTTTTTTTACCCCCCAAATAGGCCAAAAATTTATATCTGTTAAATTTCGGGTAGGTTTTTTAAATTATTAAAGGGTTTAATTTAATCCTGTTGTTAGGGGTTTATTTGGAGAAAAATTACAGGGGTTTTTTTTCCCCCCAAATACCCTTTAAATTTAAATTTTTCATTTCTGTGGGGGTTTTTTAATACCCAAGGTTTTAATTAATCTGGGTGTTATTTGGGGTTTTTTTGGGGAGAAAAAATTACAGTGGGGTTTTTTCCCCCCTTACGCCTACTTTCATCTTTTTCTTTTCCGTAGAGAAATTTAATTTTCCAAGGGTTTAAATTTAAAACCCGGTTGTTAGTGGGTTTATTTGTAGTAAAAAAAAACAGTTTTTTTTTTCCCCCCAATATACGCCAAAATTTTCCCATCGGGTTTCTTTTTCCTTTAGGGTATTTAAATATCCAAGGGTTAATTTCTCCTCTTGTTTTGGGGGTTTAAATTTTGTAGTAAAAATACGGGTGGGGAATTTTTTCCCCACTTTCCAATGCCGAAATCCAAAAAATTTCGGGCCCGGTGGGGGTATTTTAAAATTCGTGAAAAAGGGGTTTTTTATTCATTTTTGGGGGAGAATTTGGTGAACCCGGTTTGTGTATTTCAGAAAATTACATTTTCAAAACCCAGTCTCCTGGGATTTTTTTTTTTCTATTTGGGGGAAAAACCATTTTAATTTTTTTAAATTTTTATTGGGGTTTGATTCTGTTAAATGTTAAATGTGGCCCCCCCCCCCCCCCCCCAAAAAGGTGGAGAGGGGGGCATAAAGGTTAATTTTGCATTTACCCCAAATTTTTTTGAAATTCCCCTTTTAAATCTTTCTTTTTCCCGCTTTTCAGTTTGTAATAATCCATCATTGATTAAAAACCAAAAAAGAAACAGGAGTTGAACCCCAAAAAAAAGTAAATGGAAAATTTGGGATGTATTCTTTTTTTTGTATCCACTTTCCCCCGATTAAAAGAAGGGGGAAAACCAAACATAGTTTGGGAATGTCATTTGAGTGGGGGAGCGGTGGAAACCCGATTAAAAACCCCAGAGTGGTGGAAATGAAAAAAGTGCTAGTTGACTGCAGCCCCTGGGAGACTTGAGTGGTTTAGGTGTAGGAAACAGGGAAAGGGTACATTAAAAACCCAAATGAAAAGGGGGGGGGTGGGTGGCAATACCAGTCTTTGGAAAACGATGGTTTGGGGGGTAGAAGGGCAGCTGGGAGAGATGTTTTGGGAAATTTTGGTGGGTTTGGGAGCATCAGAATTGTAGTGAGGCAAAGGGAGCAAAAAAAATCCCACGGTTCAGGGTCTGTTTCCCGGTGCTGCTTTCTGGTGGGTACTAAATTTTCCCAGGAGGTGAAGGAAAAACTTTCTATTTAAAAAACTCCGATCAGGTTGGCTGATGGAACTGGTAATGGGTTGAAACCCCCCCTCCCCCCAAGCGCTGTGGCCCGTGGTTTCATGAGGCTTATGAACCCCCCGGGCTGAAAAAGTAGGGATGAACCATGGCGCAGATAGGCAAATGGCCAACCCGCTACATTGGGTGGGCTCTATAGTTTCTTTAGTTTGTCTTCCCCTTTTCAGGTTTTAAAAATAGGCCCCCCTTTTGGACTGGTGCGAAAGGGGCCAAAACGGTTGGGGGAGCCCGAAGTCATCCCTTGCCGGTTTGGTGACTTTCGGCTGTTCCCTTGCCCAGGCAAATCAGCATGGGAAAAGGGGGCCTTTTTGACAAGGTTTATCCCGCGGGACTCGGGTGCCTCCCTCTCCCCCGTATAAATGCGAAGTGTGTCTGGGTATCTTCCTCGTCTTCCCAATCCTCCCCGGGTTTTCCTGCTCCCTTCCTGTACCCGAATAAAAAAAAAACTCATTTCGCCCGACAAGCTTTGTGCTCAAAATTTTTTTCCTCCTCCCCTAGTTCAGCCCCAAATGGGGCTCATGTGCCTTTAAATGTAGTCGCCCGTTCCCCCCAGAAGATTTTGAAACATCTGTTCCGGACATGAAGCAGTGGAATTACGTTAATTTTATCCCGTTCCCGGAGACAAAAAACGGGGTCCCCCTCAAAGGGCCTGGTGACCAAACGGCAGGTGTCACGATGGCTTCCCCCCTGGGGTGACATCAAAAATTTCCAGGGGAGTACTCCTGTCACTTGGAAACACAAAAAATTTGTTTAATGGCCTTTCTCTGTTATCAATTTTCCCCTGTTCATCAATTTTTTCCCCGTTCTTTAAATTTTTCCTGTTTATATATTTATTTTCCCGTTCATATAATTTTTTTTCCCGTTCATTTTTTCTTTCCCTTTTATTATTTCTCCCCGTTCATCAATTACCCCTGTTTAAAATTTCCCTTTTTCAAATATTTATCCCTGTTTAAAATATTTTGCTGTTCATCATTTTCCCCGTTTTATCAATTTCTGGGTGTTCATCCCAATTTTGTTTTTCTCTGTTTATAGTTTCTCTGTTCTGTTTTTGCTCAAGGGGGGGTGGGCTTGGCGGTGTTGGGAAAGGCTGAAAAAGGATGCAAAGTTTCCTGGCCAAATTTCTAGAATGGTGCAGAGTCACCAATTGAAAAGGGGGGGAAAGCGAGTACCCCAACTTTGGGCGGGGGCACGGTCCAAACTTTGCATTAGGGAGGCTAGAGCATACTGCTTTTTTCCCTTTGGGAAATCGTTTCGGTGAAAGACTGCTGGCACCTTTTGGGGCCAAGGAGAGGAGTTAAACTGGAATGGTTTAATTTATGTAAAAAAACAGGGGGTTGTCTTCGTAGAGGGGGTGGGCTTTTGGGTGCCCGAAATGGGAGGCGTGCACTGGGTTGGGGTGCTGCGTTTGACGGGGTGGACCCCACAACTTGAGACACCCTTTTTTCCCCCGGCCCCCTGTATGGTGGGCAAAATGCCAAAGACGTTTTGCAGGGCTGTTGGGGCCCAATTTTTTAGGTCCCTGGTCCCTGCTTTTTTTTCTGCCCAAAGATTTACTAAAAGCCTTTTTCGCCCCCTCCCGGGGTCGGGCAAAAAAATGCCACACCCGAATAAGGGGATTTTTACCCCCAATGCTCCACCCTGACTTAAATGTTACCCTGTGCCTGGGGAGCCCGTGCCCTAATTTTTTGGGCCTGCCAAAAATGGGTGGTCAAAAACGTGGCTGTTTGGCTCCCAACCTCGCACTGCTGCCACCCTGCGACTTCCCCCCCCCACAAATTCCCACTTGCGGGCTGCGCCACTGGCCGAACACAAGTGCCACTCTTTCTCCCAATGATAATTTAAAAGGGGTCTTTGCTTCCCGGGCCGGGAAAAGATGGGTTGTCAAAGGTTGGCGACCGCTAGGGCGCCAAATTTTCCCCGGCAGAAAAGGGGGGCCCCAAGGAGGGATGGGGTTTTGGGTGAATTTTCCATTTGGGGGGCACTTTATGCCTTGTTTAAAACTGGGCACCAGAATACCTTGTCCGCCCTTACTTCTTCACCCGGCCCCCAAGTGCGATCGGCTACATCGATTGTGGGTTTTCCCGTCCCGCCCCTCCTTTCCCCCAATGGTGTCGCTGTTTCAAAGGCCCGGGCACTCGCCCCAAAAATAAACCCCCCCTGCCGCTCTTCATCATTTTCTCCGCTTCGCAAGAAGCAGCGGATGTTTTTCCCCCTCTTTTGCCGCCCACTGTCCTCAAATTGTTATCCCCACTGTATTGTGGCAAAGAAAGGCCCCCAGAATTTGTAGTTTTTTGGCTGTGGGAAGCGAACGGGGCAGAGGTGTTTTAGGACAGGTGAGGACCCCCACCTGCTCCCCCCCAGGCCATGCCAAAAAAAGGGTTGTGTTTAAAGGGAAAGCTCCGAATCTTGGTTGGGGTTTTCAGGTCCTCTGGGAAGAAAGTGGGTTTGGGCCTTTGTCAACCAAATTTGAGGGTTTGGGTTTTGGGGGTCAAAAACACGGCTACCTTTGTGACACCCGGGAAATATGGCCCCCGCCGGTGACCCCTGCTGTGACGTCCCCCTTTTTGTGCCCCCGGTTTTAAACCCTTTCCCCAGGGGCCCCCAGGAACCCACATTATGTTTTTGACGCTATTGTAGGATCTTGCCCCCCGCTTGTTTCTTTCCCGCTGGGCTGACATGACTTTGTCATGCTGCGTTTTCCCAAAAGTTATTTTTGTCAGTTTTGCCCCGTAATTTCCCAAAGGGAAATGAAGAGTGAAGCAATTTTAAGAGGGGGCTGTCTGTTTGGGGTTTATACTAAAAAACCGCATTTTTATGAAGACCAAAACCTTTCCCTATGCATATTTTAGCAAAGGCACAAATTTTTTCAACACCCCCACAGGCTCTCTGCGCAGGAATTTTTGCGTTTTTTAAGTGATAGCAGCGGGTTTTAAAAAAAATTTTTTTCGGAAAAAATTTGGTGAATCTGCGAAATTGAATTTTTTAGAAATTCTTCCAAAATTTTAACAATGACCCAAAGCACAGTGCCACACTGGTTACAAAGTGGCTTTAGGATAACCAAGTCAGTGTTTTGGAGTGGCCATCACAAAGCCCTGATCTCAATCATATTGAAAATTTATGGGCAAAGCTGAAAAGGCACGTGCGAGCAATGCGACCTACAGACATGGCTCAGTTACACCTTTTTCTGTCAGGGGGGAATGGGAAAAAAATTTCCCTACTAAACTATTGTGAGAAGCTTGTGGAAAGATATCCAAAATGTTTGACCAAGTCATACAGTTAAAGGGCAATGCTACCAAATACTAATGAAATGTATGTAAACGTTCGACTTTGCAGAAACTAAACAAAATGCCTTAAAAAATACTCTCTATTCTGGCATTGGGCAAATACAAATAATTTTGGTACTTCTATTTGACCTAAAACAGGTAAGGTTTATTCTGATTTCATGTCAGCTGGTGAGAAAAACATGCATATGTGTTTTTTATAGTGTATGTAAACTTCTGGCTTCAAATGAATCTTCCCTGGATCAGGAGGAGATGAAAGTCTATGGCTCAAGCCTGATGACAGCCCAGCCGTCCAAGAGCACTGTACTCTAGTATGGACGAGAGATCTGATGTGCCGATGACTTAAGCACCCTACAGAGGTGATAGTGGCCAAGTTGTCCAAAAGCACTGTACCAGTAGTAGTGCTAAGCTGCGTGATACCATGAATAAGAGCTGATGAGCCAATGGCTCAAGTACACTATGGAGGTGATAATGTCCAAGTTGTCCAAGAGCACTGTACCATCAGTCAGGCTAAGCTGTGGGATACTATTGATAAGAGCCATAAAAGATGTCAGGTTACATCTGCCCAGGTGGGCTCAGAAGACACTATGAAGCTTTATCCAATCGAATGCAGACGAGTAGACCTATACATACTCCCCAACATATCAATAGCCTGAGTAACATACTTATAAACCTAAAGTTATTTGGGCCATGGCTGTATATGAGTATATGATTACAAAGTGGTCCCCAGAGGGGATACCAGCTTTTTCAGAAAGCTATGCTGATGAACCTGTTGACAAATGACTCCACCTGTGGTCACCTGCCCACTTGAGGCTGGAGAACAGCTTGATGGAGCTATGCTATGACTTGTCAAGCATTAGAGTTAATTTGTTACTGCTAGCTAGCAAAGCTAGGAGAAGAACTTTACACATTTCTTCTATACAGCATTCCTGGCCTCCTAGAGAAATGAAGGTCCAATCGGAATCAAAGGAAGACAAAAAACGTATTGTGTCAGCTATAAAACTAATGACAACAACATTAAGTCAGTACTCATTCTGGGCCCAAGTAAATCCAAGCGCCAGGAAGTTTGGTCCAGGGCTGTGGAGTCGGAGTCGTGGAGTTGGTGCCTATTTTGCAGGAGTCAGAGTCGTTATAAAATGGACCTACAACCAAAATATATAATTAGTTGGTACAATTAGTTTGATACAGTGCCAAGAGTAAGAGGAATAGGGTATGGCAAGTGCTACTGCTACCATATCTTCAGCCTCATCACATGGGGAGTGTAATTTATGACATGGAGCAGGCAAAGAGTTGCCACAGGGAAAAATATTCCGCTTCCATAGCAAACAAATTGACCATATTTCAGCAAAATTTTTCACTTGCTTTCAAAGAAGTAGAAGAGTTCAACCATTCATCAAAACTGACTGTGCATGAGACAATTCCTTTATAGCCTGAAATTGTTATAGAGATGTCGCCCCCAACCCAAGTTAGTATAGAGAAGCCATTCTCTAGCCTGGAAATAATGAGATCAGATGTGAGGCCGTCTACAAAGGAGGATCTGATGGAGGCGATACTATTTCTCAGGACAAATACGTAGACTCCACAAATGTTATTCAGAACGTTTTTGGTTAAAACTGTTTTTTCCACTTCCTGCAGCGTTTTGCATATTTACAATTTTTTGGTGTTCTAAAGTCGTATCCAATAAATATATTTTACACTGACAAGCAAAAGTGTAACATTGTTTTGAACTTGCGACTTTCAGGCTCCATATCTCACCATCCACTAGAGCTTTGGATGTGAGGCTACCATCATTTTATAAACAATCATCTTGGCCATCTCATACATAACTTTGACCTGCACCTATTTAGGATATGCTTAGTTCTGCAAATTCTTGTCCTGTAACTGCATTGTTACTGTTTTGCGCCTGGTGGTGGGACAAGCTTTTCTTCTTGGTACTACAAATTACAATCTGTTCTCACATTCCCTTAATAGCTCAGTGTGTTATTAGGCTGATTCCCAAGTGAAAGGTCACTGGTTCAGGCAGCCATGAAGAAGATTTCGTGGGAAAGAGAAACAGCATCATCCAGCTCATCGATTGCATCTCTCAGCGAAGAAAATTGCCAAACTGCATCATGTGAGCCCATGACAGCTGGAGGAATATGAAATGAAGTCCATCCAGTCAAAAGCCAAGAGGTAGACATCCATGCAAAACATCAGAGTCAACAAGTTGGCTCATCATAAGGTCTATCACTTCTAACGTGACAGACACAGCAGTGGAGGTGGCTCGTATGTTTCGTAAGAATGAGATCACAGATGTCCATGCAAACACCATGCAACACGTGTTACACAGGTCTGGAATGATGGCCCGAAAAAAGTCTCAACTTCAATCTCGTTATAAGAAGCATTGATGATATGGGGTTGTTTTACAGCCAAAGATGTTGGATACTTGACCAGAATCAATGTTGATCTCAATGCTGAGCTACATGTGGATATCATAAAACTGTTTACTTATAATTTTATTTTTTTGGGGTATGAAAGGACGAATATGTTCCAGCAGGACAAGACCTATGCCTCAAGGGGGGGGAAAAGGGAATGGTTCAATGAAAAATAAAGTAGTTGCGCTTACCCCCCCAGACCTCAACCCAACCCAACACTTTGTAACGGCGGGTGGTGGATCCCGGGACCCCCGCAAGCGATGGGGTTACCACGCGGGAAAGGGAATCTAATACCCCCCGGTTTTCCCCAGACCCCGCGCAAAGCGGGATGGATTGCGCGGCTGAGGCACCAGGTCGTCCCCCTGACGTGACTGCTTGCGATGCGCCGGGTGCAGGCGAGGTACAGAACGTAGTCCAGGAACTATGGGGGGCCGAAAGGTCAGGGCAGGGGAAGGGTTTTTGTGTCAGGGACAGGAAAAAGGTACAGGCGGCAGAGGTTCGGGTCGAAAAACTAGAAAAGGATCTGGTACACGAAAGGCGAGAATTACTTTTTGGAACGCTTTCTCTAGGGCTCGGGGCAACTAGATCCAATAAATAGGGACAGCCCCTGGCAAGACCAATTATCGGGCGCGGCCCTTTTAAAAATGCACAAGGACAGCGCGCGCTAGAGAGCGGGCCGCCGCCCCCGCCACAGGGGACCCGACAGAGCAGGAACGAGGAGGTGATCCCGTAGCGAGGGGCCCCCGGGCCACCCCCGGGGCCGCGGCCCACCCTCCCGGGTAGGGATCCGGAGGAGGGCACAGGTGCCCCTTGGGGCCCCGGGGGCCCGGAGCGCGGCGCCGCCCCACAAAAACCCCCCCCTTAGGTTCCCCTCTTTTGGGCCAAGGGAAACCCTGCGAACAAGACCGGGTCCAAGATATTAGTTTCGGTTCCCAGGCCCCTCTTTTGGGCCCGAAGCCCTTCCAGCGACCAGGAAAAACCCTTTTTACCCCTGATGGTCTTCATGGAAAGATGTCCTTGACCTAAATACATCGGAGGGCTCTACCCCCCGGAAAAGAGACCACCTTTCGAGAGAAGGGTTCAACCCCAGGGGCTTTAGGAGGGAGAGGGAAAAGGCGTTGGGAATGAAGAGAGGGGTAGGCAGAGCTTGTAGCCACTGGTTAATCAGGAGCACTCAAAAGACCCAAAAACCGGGGGACCCATTTATAGTGGGCCTTGAGGCGAAAAGTACTGGCAGGAGCCACCCCTTATCCCCTGGCTGGAAGTGGGGGGGGGCCCCCCCTCTTGCGGCCGGGTCTTCTGCGGGAGGGGGCCGGTTTAAAAGGAAAGTGGGGTCCCCGCCAAAGGGCCCTTTGATGCCCTGCACTTGGTTGTCCACAGGGGAAACCTCGAAGTCGTAGCCAAGGGAGGGGGGCTGGGTGAGACCGTAACCACCAGGAAGGGAGAAACGCCCGTAAATCAGAGCCCCCAAGGTTTAGAGAATAAGCCCAGGAAGCAGTGGCCCCGGTCCTGACGGCCGAACGCGAAATGGCGCGGTATTCGCCCAAAACTGATTCACCCTCTCCACTTGACCATTAGCCCTGGGGATGGAGGCAGAAGAAAAGCCCAAATTTAATTGCAAGCAGAAACAGGGCCCCCCAAAATTTGGGAGAAAAATTTGGACGCCCGATAAACACGTAGCGGGGTAATTAGCAACAAAAATAGCTGGAAAAAATTTCCCCGCCGTTAGGGCGGGGGAAAAGACCGGGGAGTGGCAGAATGGAATTTTTTAGAGAATCGACCCGTGACCACCCAGATGACAGAACCCCGAAGAGGGCGGAAGGTCCGTGATGAAGTCCATGCCAAAATTGGCCTGGAGATCTGGGACGGGCAAGGGACAGGAACCCCGGGGGCCCTATGGGGGGAAACCCTTGTTCCGGCCACGGACACAGGGAGAAAAAGCTTTGATGTCCTGGGGCGGGGTTGGCCACCAGTAGCGCCGTGAGATGGGGTGGGGGACTTTTAAGGGTGACCAGCCAGAAAAAAATTCCCCCCACTCCAAAATTTTCCCCTCGAGCCTGGCCCAACGTAGGTTTTCCCCTGGTACCCTCCGAAACCCACAGGACCCGGGGAAAATCAGCCGTTCGGGAGCAATAAGTGGGGGACACAGGTTCTTCTCCAGTAACTCAGGGGCTGGGAAGGGAAAACACCCTTGACGTTCTTCCCCGGGGAAGTGTATCCTAAGTCAAAGCGAGAGAAAAAGAGTGACCCCCCTGCCTGCGAGGATTCAAACCTGGGCATTCTGGGGGTACTAAGATTTTGGGGCCGTGAAACGTGAAGGGGTGAGGGCCCCCCCCAGCAAATGTGCCACTCCTCGGGCCGATTTGATGGCAGAGTTTCCGTTTCCTATGGGTAGTACTTTCACCCCAGCGAGAAGGTCCGGGAAAAAAAAACGCAAGAAAACCTTTTTTGCCTTTAGGGCCCCTTCGGGGTCAGGACCGCCCCTGTCCCACGGAAGAGGGCATCCACCTCCGGCTAAAAGGGTTTATGGGTGGGGCAACAGGATAGGTCGAAGAAAACGCTGCCAAATCTGGAGGGCTTCTTTGGGGTGAGAGCCCCGAGGGGAGCCCGGGAAGAGAAGTGGGGAATAAACTCCCAGTACTATTGGGGAATCCCAGGAAGCGTTGAATCGCCCGAAGACCGACGGGGTGGCCACTGTGGACGCGGAAAAAAGCGGGGTCCATTGCAACCACGATCTGAGACTATGTACCCAGAAAGGAAGATGGCCTGGTGGAACCGACATTTCCAGCTTGGCTAAGCATTGTTCCGCAGACTCGGGACCTGGGTATTTGTAACCCCAAGTCTTAAGTCAGGAGAAAAAAACAAAAACGTCCCAAAAAAAAATATGACGAGGTTAAAAAGCAAGCTCTGAAAACTCATTTACAATTCCAAAATACGGGTGGGGCTTGCATCCCAAAAGGGCCCCGAAATACTCAAAGACCGTCCCCCGGGGTTGTAAGCATTTTCCCCCTCGTCACCCCACGGTTTTGACAGGTTAAGGCACGCCAGGTCCCAAATTTTGTAAACACCTTGGGTCCCCGAAGACGTCAAAAGCTCCCATATCGGGTAGAGGGTAGCGATTTTTCACCTGAACTTTTTCAGCCCCTGTAATCGAACACGGCGAAAGGGGCCCGGTTTTTTTCTTCTGGACGAAAAAAAAGCCACCCCCGGGGGGCGAGGGGCTTGGTATGAACCCCCTTTCCAAAATTTCCCGTATTAAAACCCCTGGCCGAGTCCGGGCACGGATAGAGGATACCCTACCCGGGGGGATGGTTCCAGGAAGGAGGGTTTTGGACAGTCAATGGCCCATGGGTGGGAGCTTTTCAGCCCGTTTCTCAAAACAATCTCCAAAATCCTGTACTCCCCTGGCAGACCCCTAAGACTTGACGACGACTGGAAGGGGAAAATGGACACCGGACGTGGGGCCACCAAACGAGATTTTCACCCGACCCAGCGTAGAACTTCGCCTGTCCCCCAATCAAGCGAGGGGCGTGACTTGCAGCCCCGGGTAGCCCCCCAAAAGATCGCCCGAAGAAGCGCAGGGGGACATGAAAGGGGATCTTCTCCCGGGTAGGACCCCTACCGGGGGTAACGGGCCCGGGGGGATGAATGGAGGATACTGAGAACTCCCCTACGGAAGGATGGCCGGCTTTTTCCCAACGGATGACTGGAAGAAACGAACCCAGGAGGCCCTGAATAAAAATTTCCCGGGGGGCCCGGGGTCCAGGGAAAGGGGGGAACCGAAAAGATAGGCCAGCATCCGGGTTACCTCCCCCTGGCAACAAGTTGGAGAGGAAGACTGAGCACCAGGGGCGCCTTTCCCACGGCTCCCAGGGCAGGGGTTCCCCAACCTGAGGACGTGCGGACAACTTTACAAAAAGGTCCGACTTGGGGCCCGTAAGACAGAGGTTCCCCTCCGGCGGCGGGACGTCAGATTTGGACAATGGGGCACCTCCCCCTCATGGGGTTTTTCGGGGAAACCTGTGGAGGAGCATGAGACCTGGGAAAACAGGGGCCAGAAAGAGGGGCGGGAGGGTTTGCCGAATCAGTCCTGGCGGGGCTCCTGCGTCTTTCGCAAAAGCTCAACTTGGGGGCCAGGGGGATGACTCGCTCAACGAAAATGGAAGATCCCTTGCTGCCACCCCCCTTTTCTCTGCTTGACAGGCCCTTCTTGAAAGTGGCGCAGAGAGCGGCGCATTCCCCGACAGCCCGAAGCAGGGGGCGGGAAGGAGCATAACTCCCACGGGGAAAGTCCCCGACGTAGTTCAATAGCGCGTCTCCGCAGAAGCGCCCGGAATTTGAGAGGGAAAAACCGTTGTCGTGGTCACTGGGGCATTCCGGCCCCAAAAAGGGGTCGCCCAGGGCCCGGGCCTTCCCCATAACAGGGTCACCACGAATGCCCCCTTTGACCTTTCGGTAGGAAAATGGTCGGCCATCGCTCCACGTGCATGGGGCATGCGTGATAAACCTCTGCAAAGCTTGAGTCCCCGTCAAACTTGAGGGGAGGGGAAGGCGAAAAATCGCCCCAGTTGCCAGCGGACGGCCGGGGGTAAGGAACCCGGGGCGAAAGGGAGTTTCGGCTGCTGGGATGCCAGGAATTGGCGCATCAGGCGGAAGTGACCAATTGCTGGCTTGTTTTGGGGATTGCGAACTGTGTGGGGACAATGTTTGTGAACCGCAAGACTTGGAGGGGCACCTTTGGGGGATCCCTGGTGGATCTAACTTAACGGCTGGGGGGTGGTCCCCGGACCACCGCAACATTGGGAGTTAAACCACGCCAGGAACAGAATCTAAGAAGCCCCCGGGTTTTTACCAGAGCCCGCCGCAAAGCGGGGTGGCTTTTCGCGGGTAGCTCCAGTCGTCCCCCCCGGTACTTTTCTTCATGGCGGCCGGGTGCAGCGAGGTACAGAATGTAGTCCAGGAATCTAGGGCGGCCGAAGTTTAGGCACGCAATGGTTCGTGGTGTGGGCAGGGAGAAGGTCAGGGCAGGCGGCAAGGTTCGATCGAAAACTACAAAGGGGTCGGAGACTGTAGGCGAGAATAACTTTGGAACGCTTTTTCTAGGGCTCGGGGCACCCTAGATCCCGAAAGAAGTCCCGCTGGCGTTAAAAAAATAGGGGAAACACCGGCAAGCAGCCAATTTTCGGGCGCTGGCCCTTTAAATGCAAAGGACGAGCGCTAAGAGCGGGCACGCGCGCCCAAACCGGGGCCCCAAGGGACGGGACAGAGCAGGGAAGGGCGGTTGGGGACCCCTAGCGAGGCGCCCGCGGCCCGTCCCCCGGGACAGCGCCCCCTCCCAGGAGGGTTGCCCAGAGAGGGCACGGGTGCGCCGCGGCCCCGGGCCCGGGGCCCGGCGCCCCCGCTACAAAATTTTGGGAAAAGGGGAAAAAAAGCTGTATTTGTACCCCGTCCCGTCTGCAAACCAAAATTGGGGAATACGTAGAAGAGACCTGGGATCATATTTTGGTCAAGACATGCTTGAATCTTATCCAGAGCCCAGAAGTATCCAGGCAGTGTTGAAAGCCAAAAGGTGGATTTACCAAATACTAACAGAATAATAAAAATTAACATTTTGATTCTTAGGAGCAAAACAATAACAATGCAGTTACAGGACAAGAAGCTGCAGAACTAAGCAGATGCTAAATACTTGCAAGTAACATTTATGTATAAGATAGGTAAGATGATTGTCTATAAAATGATGGTAGCCTCATGTACAAAGCTGTAGTAGATGGTGAGATGTGGAGCCTGAAAGCCAAAAGTTCTAAACATTGTTACCATTTTGCTTGTCAGTGTATGTTCTACCTAAATAGCTTGATTATTGTATCATAAGGTTATAAGAAGCCTGATTTTACCATTTTACTACAGTAAAGTTATCACTTAAACATGCACCATGTATGAGGGAGTCAGGAGTCAGAGGCGGGAGTCAGAAGTTTGGGAAATTGATGAGTCTGAGTCGGGGCTTCGGCTTGCCGACTCCATAGCCTTGGTTTGGTCTAAGGAGTCTTCTACAGTTGGAATCCTTTGCACAGGGAAATAAGTCTCACAAGTGGCTAGACCATCACTGCTCTTGTGATAAATGCCACAATAGAAATTCTGTGGCTCATGCTTATGTGTAAGCAACTTGATGGAATTCCTGCCATAGAAGAACAAGTCAGTTAAAAGGATAGACAGTTTCTCTACCCTCCAAGTGCTGCCATAAAGGTAATTCGTGGGGCTAGTTTTCTAGCATGTCAGCAACTTCTTGACAAGTGGAGTAAGTCGCCCATAGGGTAGATAATCTCTGTTTCTTAAGTGACTACAACCATAAAGGCTAGTTAAAGTTTAACGCTAGTAGAAATCTCCAATTAATGGAAGATCCTTGTGCACCAGTACCTGGGTCTATCTAACTTTGGCTACTCAACCTCTCTGGATTACATCTGAGGTAGAGGATTAGAGGCCTTTAACTGTATAGTCTCCATGAGTAAGTAGGTTGTCTCCAATGTTAAAGAGCTCAACATGGTAAGTATGCACTTCTTATTTCTGCCAGGCTGCAAAGAAATTCAGTAAATGTCCGTGCGCACAACACAGCAGCAGCGGTTTACATAATTCATAAGGATGAGGGACCCAGTTGCTTCTTAATTAAAGAAGCTTATAAAATCTTCTCAGTCATGGGAAAGCATCTGCATCTCCTCACTGCCATACATTTCCCAGGAACAGATGAGCTAAGAGAGAAATAATGGCATGGGGTGAATGGTCTCTCAATCAAGACCTCTTTGCTTGAAATCAGGAAAATCCAGTAGAAGGTTTTTGTAACAACAAATGCTAAAGTACTAGTTTCCGCTGACTTACATCTTTCCTCCTCTTGCTATGGTCCAAAGAGTCTTAACCAAATCAATCTAGATTAAGTAGATCTTGATAATAAAGGTGAGACAAGGGAATTAATGGATACTCCCAATAAAGCACCAAATGGGGTCACAAAGCAGCCAAAAGTGCCTAATGTGAAGAACCTGAAGTTCAGCATGGCATTTGACCGGACCCTACTAATGTTCCCAGATTTGGAATCCAACCTCCAGGCGCAAAATGATGTTACCAAACATCCGCAAGTCTGCCTGAATAAAGGGTCTCCTGCACAAACATTGTGACTATGCACCCTAGAATGCCAATCCGCAGATCAATGACACATGAACGAGTGTGTATGCATCGTAGAATGCCAATCCGCAGCTCAGTGACACACTGATGGGTGTGACCGTGCATACTACAGTGGCAATCTACAGTTTTGTGATGCACGGACAGGTGTGACCGTGCATCCCAGAGTGTTAATCCACAACTCAGTGATGTACAAATAGGTGTGACAATGCATTCTAGAGCGCCAATCTCATAGCTACTTTAGAGCCTCAAATGTGTAGCATGGAAGCCGACTGGAACATAAAAATGTTTCCAGGTTTGAATTCTGGATCTTCAGGTGTGATATAGTGTTACCACACATCCACAAGTCTGTCTAAATGATGGATCTCTGCACAAACGGGTGTGTCCCTGCATCTTCGTGTGCCAATTCACAACTTATTGACACAGAGCTGAATTTTGATTCTTCTTTGCTGAGGTCTATATATAGATATATATATATATATATATATATATATATATATATATATATAATATAAATTATAATATCTATATATATATATATGTTAATTATATATACATATAACAAAATATTATATAATATATATATATATATATAAAATATATATATATATATATATAATATATGTATATATATATATATATATATATATATATATATATATATATATATATATATATATATATATTATGAGACTCACAATCAGCCACCATCTTTGACAGTCTCTTTTCAGCTCACGGATCGCGCTTTGGTTAATGGTTCTGGCACATACGTCACTCTGACACAAGGGAAGTAGTTTTAAGCTGGCCTCAGCCAGCTTTATTGAGGCACATGTTATAGTACAGAAACAAACAAAATCCTCAGTCTTACGTCCAGCACTGCCAGCACTGTACTCCTACTGTACAGTAAAGGCTTATCTCAAGCCTTGTGGGGTAAGACAATCTCTTCAGCTCATCTGTTGCTCCCAGCTCCAGGCAACCAACCACACCCCCTGATCACCTGCAGTACCAGGCTTTGTAAAGGCCTCCAGGGACCTGCCAAAAGCCTGCTCTTGAACATGGGAATGGCCTCCCACCCAGCACTGACTGTTCCCAGAAAGGCAACCCATACTTGGTCACATAGCAGCCATGCTAGCTACATGTGTCAGTAACCTATGGCTACTGAGGCAAAATAGTTGTCTTCCCCTACTGAAACCAGGTTTTTGGTGGCACTTTTGCAGCAGGTATCCTGCTGTATTTCACCTAGTGGCAGAAACCTGCAACTGCCTACCACAATATCTGTTTGGCGTGCATATTATATACAGTTATATACTATACACACAATTTCCTCAATATAGTATAATATATAAATATTCATTTTATATAAGTGTATGTATGTATATACAGTTGAAACTAGAAGTTTACATACACTATATAAAAAGAC
Source organism: Phyllomedusa bahiana (assembly GCA_025379985.1). NCBI lineage: Eukaryota > Metazoa > Chordata > Amphibia > Anura > Hylidae > Phyllomedusa > Phyllomedusa bahiana. The sequence continues at coordinate 60,665 of JAODAL010008846.1, read as the reverse complement.
ACATATGCATGTTTTTCTCTGACATGAAATCAGATTAAACCTTGCCTGTTTTAGTTCAATTAGGATTACTAAAATTATTTATATGCCAGAATAATGAGAGAGAATTTTTAACTCTTGTTTTATTCCTTTCTGTGAAGTCAAAAGTTTACATACACTAGGATTATTATGCCTTTAACAATTTGGGACAGCCCATATGATGATGCCATGCCTTTGGAAGCTTCTGATAGGTTTACTGGCATCATCTGAGTTAGAGACACACCTGTGGATGTATATTATTGCACACCAGAAACACACTGCTTTTGTATGTAACATCATGGGAATGTCTAAAGAAATCAGCCAAAATATCAGAAAGAGAATTGTGGACTTGCACAAGTCTGGATCATCCTTGGGTGCAATTTCAAGATACCTAAAGGTGCCTCACATCTGTACAAACAATTATATGCAAGTACAAACAAGATGGGAATGTCCAGCCATCATACCGCTTAGAAAGGTGACGGGTTCTGTGTCTCAGAGATGAACGTGCTTTGGTCTGATTTATGCATATCAACCCAAAAACAAAAGCAACAGAAGTTGTGAAGATGGTGGTGGAAGCTGGTAAGATTGTGTCATTATCCACAGTGAAACTAATACTGTATCAACATGGGCTGAAAGGCCAATCTGCCAGGAAGAAGCTATTACTACAAAAGAAACATATAAAAGCCAGATTAATGTTTGCAAATGCACACAGGAACAAAGACCTACATTATTGGAGACATGTCAAGTGGTCTGATGAAACTGAAATTGAACTGTCTGAGCATAAAAACCATCATTACGTTTGGAAGAAAAAAAGGAGAAGCTTGGAAGCCTGAGAACACCATCCCAACTGTGAAACATGGGGGTGGCAGCATCATGCTGTGGGGTTGTTTTGCTGTAGGAGGGATTGGTCACTTCATAAAACAGATGCCATCATGAGAAAAGATTATGCGGCAATACTGAAGCAACATCTCAAGACATCAGCTAGGAAATTAAAGCTTGGGCGGAAATGACTCTTCCAAATGGACAATGAACCGAAGCATACTGCCAAACTAGTTACAAACTGGCTTAAGGATAACCAAGTCAATGTTTTAGAGTGACCAATGATCTCAATTACAGATGGGCGAATTTCCCGAAATTCGTTTCGTTCACTTCGCCGAATTTCTCGGCAAAAAATAACTTCGTTCCGAATTACTTCGGCACGAATCACGTTAAAAAACAGCTATTTCCAGGCTGCACAGAGCCTGCAGGTGCTGTAGAACGTTGTGCCATGCTTAAATATGCAGAGGGGGCTTGGTTTTGGTCTTCAACAATGTTGTGTTTTAGTATGACAAAGCATCACTATAAAATTCCCTGGCACTTAAAAAGGGCAAAACTGACCAAAAAACTGAAGGGGAATGTAGCCTGATAAAGTCATGCGAGCGACAGCTGGAAAAAAACAAGCTGAGGGGTCAGGTGGCAACATCAGTGACAGAGTGTGGAGGTGATGGCGCCACCACAGCGCATGAGGTCAGAGAGTGGGACAATGACATTCTGGAGGTGGCAAAAAACAGGGGTAGGCCACAAGTGGAACAATAACAGAGTGTCTAGGTCACGGCAGCAGCCATAGCGCAGCTGAGGTCAGACAGTGGCACAATGACACAGTGTGGGAGGTTCACGGAGCAGCCACAGCAGCAGCATGAGGTCAGACATGGCACCCAAAGACACAGTGTGTAGGTCACGCAGCAGCCACAGCAGCAGCATGAGGTCAGACAGTGGGACAATGACACAGTGTGTAGGTCACGGCAGCAGCCACGCACAGCATGGGGTTCAGACAGTGGCACAATGACACAGTGTGTAGGTCATGGCAGCAGCACATGAGGCGGGCAGTGGCAAATACACAGTTTAGGAACGGCGCACCCACAGGGCAGCATGAGGCAACAGGGGGCCAAAATTAAAGTGAAATGTTCACGGCAGCAGCAGCATGAGGCAGACGTGGCATAAGACCAGTGTGAGGTCACACAGCAGCCACAGCCAGAAAGAGGTTCAGACAGGCACAATACACAGTGAGTCCGGCAGCAGCCACAGCAGCAGCAGAGGTCGACAGTGGCACAATGACACGTGGTAGTCACGGCAGCAGCCACAGCAGCACATGAGGTCAACAGGGCACAATGACATTTGGAGGTGGCAAAAACAGGGAGCCTCAGAGTGGGACAATACACAGTGTGTAGGTCAGGCAGAGCACATGGGGTCAACAGGGGGATAATGACATTCTGGAGGTGGAAAAAACAGGGTGGGGCCCAGAGGGAAAATGACACAGTCGGAGGAACGGCAGAGCCACAGCAGCGCTGGGGTCAGACAGGGCACAATGACACAGGTGGAGGTGGTGGCAAACCGCCCGGTAAAGATGGTTTTTGGCAATGGAAAAACTGTCAGCAGATGTGTGGCACGGCGGGGGGCGGAAATCAAATAGTCGAGGCGGGGTAGTTTAAACCCCCAGACTCATTTCTCACTTTGGTTGAGGCGCAGGCTGATGTAGTCTGACGCCAAAGGCATTGGTTGGGGGAAAATCCTGGCCGATCCCCCCCTGATTCATCTTGACAAAGCATGTTTCCACTTTTCCCCCCCCGTGGAAAGCGGGTTCTCCTTGGCAAACGTGGCCCCCGCCGCACTGAACACCCGCTTGATGCCACACTACGGGCCGGGGCAGGAAAAACCCTTTTTCCATTGAAACCGGGCAAGGGCGGCCCACATCCATTTTTTGGCTGCCAGTAGCCCAGGGATCTTCTAACTGGGGTTGGCAGGTGCTGCCAAGTAGGCCACCCCCTTTTGGGTTCAGGACTGCCCAGGCCCCCTGCTGCGCTGCTGGGGACCCCTCCTCACAGGCGGGTGAAGGAAGCGCTCAAATGACTCCAGACTTGGTTACTGCTGGGAGCTGGTACTGTCCCCCCCCCCCCCCCCCACCTTCCCCCGCAGGGGCGGCATAGACTTGACGGGGGAAACCCCCCGTCAGACCGTCAGGGAGGGCAAACCGCCAAGGCAGGGGCCCAACTGATTACGGAGGATTTCCCATGTTTGAGTTTGTCCTCCCTCTCAATAGCGGGGAAAAAAGGCCCCCATTTGGACCGGTAGCGGGGTCCAATAGGGGGAAGCCAGAAATAAACCCTCTCCCGGAGCGACTTTTCGGCTGTCTTTCCCCGGAAAATAAGCAGCTGGGGGGACTCTGCACAAGTGCTCCGAGGGGGCCCCCTGCCTCCTTTTTCCACTGATACTGCCACGTCGGGGGGTTCATCTCCTCTTTTCCTCATCTCCACCCACCCCTCCAGTGCCCTGCTCCCCCTCTCTTGTCACCTGGGAAAAAATCCACTCATTTCACCAACAATGCTTTGCTCCAATGTCCCCTCCTCCCCCTCCTCCCCTCCTCCTCTTTCAGTCCCCACCGGATCATGTCCCACGGAGTAGTCGCCCGTCCCCATCCCCTGCCCAGAAAAGTTTTCAGCATCTTTCCGGGAAGAAGCAGGAAGGCGTTTTTTCATCCCAGACCCTGGCGTGACAAAAAACTCGCCCCCCTCGAAGGCCCCCCCTCAACAACCATGCACGCTGAGCTGCCACGGGTACTCAAAATACACGGGGGAGATTTCTGTCTCCCGGATCTCAAAAAATCGTTAATGGCCTTTTCTCGTTCAACAGTCGGTCCAACATTGCAGGCGGGAATTCCAAGGGGTGGAAACATCGCTACAGAGGGTTGTGGGGGGCCGTTCTCCCCGCTGCAACTCGAGGAGTTTGTACGAAGGATAAAGTGCTGCACATTTTCCTGGCCATTTCAGAATGTTCTAAGATCGGTGGAAGACTTCGGAACCTTTTCACAACCAATTTGAAACGTGCGGCTGCGGGGCGCAGGGCCCATCCCTCCTCGGTGCAGCATGGACACCTTGTTCCTCCCATTGTCCCCCCAGGGTTTCCCCGATTTCATTGGCGCGGAGAAAGCCCCACATCGATTTTTTGCTGATGACGGGGACAGTTCCCCCCTGTGTGACTTCTTTCGCCGGGGCAAGCTTTTTTGAACTGCGTGACACGCTGGCCCTAACATGTGGATGGGGGCTACTTGTGGAGGCTAAAAATGGTGGTGGTGGTGGAGGAGGAGGAGGGGCGGACATTGGCCAGGGCGCAGTTTGACAACGGGGAGGAGAAAGGGGCGCCCTGTCCAATTGTTGGTGTGCCGGGCCGGAAGCATTTTCCCCCCCCGGGGCCGAAAAGGAATTTTCTGCCCTGCCGAGTTACAGCTCCAGAGTCCGCACTGCCGTGCCCCTTGGGAACAAACCGTAAGCTTAAGGACGGCCCACCTTCTGTTCTACATTTTTAAATTTAAGTGCGGGTACTGCCTTTTTGAAAAGAAATTACGGTTTGGGAAAACCTCCATCCGGCTCGGCACAAGCCATTGTTCTCGAATGGGGCAGAGTCCACCATTTGGAAAGGGAGGGGCTCGTACCAACAACTTGGACAGGGAAAACGGTCACTGCGCACCCTTTGGTGGTTTGGAAAGCAACTTTGTCTCTTTGCAATCGCCTTGCTGAACACTGCTGGGGCCCTGAGTAGCGGGGGCAGGGCATCTGGACCGGAGATAGTCAAAAGAAACGCTCCCTTCTCAGGGGGGTGGGGCCTTGACGGCGCAAAGGCATGGTTCCATGGGGGGTGCTGCGCTGCTGTTTGCTGTGGCGGGGGGGCCCCAATCTGAGCCCTTTCTCCCCCGGGCCCCCCGGGTGGGGGACCTGCAGTGTTTACCAGGGCCGTGGGGCCAACGTTAGCTCCCGGCCACGCTTCACTTTTTTCTTTCAGATTCTAAAATATACCCATATTTGGGTCCCCCGGGGTCCTTTGCAAAAAATGCCACACCGCCGATACGGGTTTTTTCCGTCAACGCTCCGCACTGAGTGACTTCTGCCGCCCTGCCTCGCTGAGCCCCGTCCGCACTTTTTTGGACCTGCGAACGGGTTTTTTTCCCCGTGTGCGGCTCCCGACCTCACACTGCTGATCCTGCTGACCCGGCCACAACCCCCCCTTGCTGGCTGTGCCCCTGCCAAAGGGAACTGACGCCCCCTTCTCCTACATGAAGACCCTTGCCTCCCCGGCTCCCCAATGCTCGGCTACACATCATCTATTTGTGTTTATCGTCACGCTTCCCCACACCGGTCCCCTTGGTATGCAGAGGCTGACCCCTCAAAACATCCTCCCATGCCACTCTCAACATCTATACTTTGCCACCCCATTGCAAGAAGCAGGGGATATTTGGGCCCCATTTTTTCGCTGCCAAAATAGTGCTGACTGCCCTCCCAAATTGTTCATCCCCTAAAGTGGCGCTGGCCCGACCACATAGTAACTCTGGCTGAGGAAACCCGGGGGGGACAGAGGGGGTTTTAGACAGGTGAGGGGCCCCTGACCCGCCCCGGGCCTGCCAATAAATTGTGTCTGACGTTCCCACCCACTCTTGGCTGGGGTTGCAAAGTCTCTGGGAGGAAGTGGAGACCTAGTCAAACCCAATCAAGAACCCTTGGGTTGCTGTCATTCAGGCCCCTGATCACGGCAGTTGTGGCCCCCGACTGCCCCTCTCGACGTCCCCTTGTGTGCTGCGACCTGCTACAGGAATGTTTTTTGCCCTGCCACTCCAGGTGAAGAGCCTGCCCCTTCTGTCTGACATACTGTTTTTTTCTAAAATGTACAAAACTGTTTGATGAAAATACTGTAAAATAAATACAACCCGTTTTTGACCCAAAGAACCCACTAAGAAACTTGGGTACCCCTTTGGGTAAAATTTGCTCCACAAAGGCAGGAAAATTATTGTATGTGCCGTTTAAAAACTCTGTGGATTTTTCGAATTAAAAAAAAACAAACAGGCTTAATTTAAATTTCGGAAGAATTTGCTACAGAATTTTATTTTGGGGGGTGAAAAACAAAGTTTTCTTTTTCTGAGTACAACAGCAAAAAACGCTTAAATTTAACCCCCCCAGTAAATTGCGCAAAAGAATTGAGCAGCCAGAAAAACTACTTGTAGTGTTTCAATTTCTGTTTTCTACGCTACACAACAAGAGGGGGAAAAAATTGAATTAACCTTCGTTGTGAATTAATTTTCGGGAAAAATTGTATTTTTTTGGCGGGGAAAAAGACGGTTTATTTGGGGTCACAAAAGCAAAAACAACGCTTAATTAACCCCTGGATGTAAATTGCGCAAAAAAATTGACAGCCGGAACCCCAAACTTTTTACTGTTACAATTGCGTGTTTTCTACCACACAACAAAAAAAAATTGTAATTAACCTTTGTTTGTGAAAATTTTGTACAGGGGAAAAATTTTATTTTTTTTGGCGGTGAAAAAGACGGTTTTTTGGAGTCACAACAGCACAGAACAACGCTTAATTAAACCCCCCTATGTAAATTGCGCAAAAAAAATTGAGCAGCCGGAAAAACTAGCTTTTGTAGCGGTTACAATTGGGTTTTCTACCTACACAACAAAAAAAAATTGAATTAACCTTCGCTGCGAATTATGCTACGGAAAATTTTATTTTTTGGGATGAAAAAAAAGGGTTTTTTGGGGTCACAACAGCAGCAGAAAACGCTTAATTAACCCCGGAGTAAATTGCGCAAAAGAATTTTAGCAGCCCAAACTCAGCTTTGTGCGGTTACAATGCGTGTTTTTTTTGCTACACAACAAGAGAAAAAATTGTAATTAACCTTCGCTTGTAATTTTTTCTACAGGAAATTTTATTTTTTTTGGGGGTTTTAAAAAAAACGGTTTCTTGGAGTCACAACAGCGAAACAACGTTTTTTTTTTTTAACCCCCTGAAATTCCCAAAAAAATTAAAGGGGAAAAATGAAATGAATTGTATTATAAAAACGCTGTTTTTTTAAATAATACGAGGAAACTGGGGTTAGATGCCCCCCTTTGGTATTCATTTCTGTGACAATAGCATTTTCATTATATGCATTGGGTTCAGATCCAAAACACCAAAAAAATCAAAAAGAACGTTTAAAAGAAGCTCCTCTGAGACAAGCTGAGACACCCCACAAAAATCTCTGTATAAAAATCAGTTCTTCAGTAACAATCAGCCGCGGCAGCACCTCCCTACTCAGTACAGTGAGAGCGGTATGAGCTCCCAGCGTCGCGCCCGGACTTATATAGTGTGGTGACGTCACAGAATCCCGCCGGTCTCTGATTGGCTTCATCTCTGCACATGTCATGCAGGCTATGCCCTTCTTCCTCCCAGAGTGCTTTGCCCCATGTAGTGCCATGTGCTCGCAGCCATTTTATCAATCAAAAGCACACTTCGTTCACCCGAAGTACCCCAAAGTTCGACTTCGTTCAGAACCGAAGTTTTCCTGAAATTCTAAACGAATTCCACTTCGTTAGAATCGATTCGCCCATCTCTTATCTCAATCCTATTAAAAATTTATGGGCAAAGTTTAAAAGGCAGGTGCGAGCAAGGTGACCTACAAACATGGCTCAGTTACACCAGTTCTGTCAGGGGGAATAGGCCAAAATTACTACCAAATGCTACCAATTAGTAATGAAATGTATGTATACTTTTGACTTTGCAGAAAGTAATAAAAATGTCTTAAAAAATACTCTCATTATTCTGGCATTTGGCAAATGTAAATAATTTTGGTAATCGACTCAAAACGGGTAAAGTTTATTCTGATCTCATGTCAGATAGTGAGAAAATCATGTATATGTGTCTGTTTATATAGTGTATGTGAACTTCTGGTTTCAACTGTTCTTATATCTAGATTCTTGACAAAGGCTCCGTGAGGGAGCAGAAACGTTGCTGTATTTTTCTGGCATAGAGGAATAAACTACTCTTTTGCACTTGAATAATCTTCTGAGGAGTGCCATAGATTTTCTTTTTGTTATTTCCAGATGAGTTTTTCTATCAAAGCGTCTGCTGCTGGCACCCTATTTCCCTCCTTTTTTCTTTTTTTAGTGTGCTGCTTTTTCTGATATATATGTAGTTGTAGTATGTGTATATATATTTTAAGTATGTATACATGCACACATACTTATAATAAAATAATATAATTAATATTGTGGATCTTAGTTTTTTTCCTTCTCGTCTTCCAAGAGCCACAACTTTTTTATTTTTACTTCTACATTGACATGTGAGGGCTTTTATTTTGGAGACAAGGATGTACTTTTTAATGGTAACTGTACCATAGAACAGTGTTCCCCAACTCCAGTCCTCAAGGCCCACCAACAGGTTATGTTTTCAGGATGTCCCACAGAATGCACTGACAATAATTATATCACCTGTGCACTGCTAAGGAAAGCCAGAAAACATGACCTGTTGGTGGACCTTGAGGACTGGAGTTGGGGACTCCTGCCATAGAATATACTGGGAAACCGAAACAAAATTCTAAATTGGGTGAAATGTGAAAAAAACTTACTTAAGCCATGTTTACGGGGGGTTTGCTTTTATGGTATTCACTCTTAGGTATAAATGATGTACTAGTTGTATTTTGTAGGTTGATGCAATATCAGCCATGCCAATTATATAGGGTTTTTGCCCTTTTTTAACTGTGCTAAAACATAACAAACATTCTCTATCTCTTAAAAGTGTGCCTCAAATTTGTGCCATTTTCTATGACAAATAACTTTTCTGTACTTCCACCTATGGACCTGAGTGATGGGCATATATACATATATATGTATATATATATATATATATATATATATATATATATATATATATATATATATATATATATATATATATATGTATGTATATCGTATTTGAATACGCTTTATGTATTGGTCATGGCTTATTCCAAAAGAAAATAGAGAAATGAAGTTTAAAGGAGACCATGTTTGCTCTGTAATACTTCAGTATATTATGCGATTGAGTCCTAAGTTTTATACAGGTTCACAAATAGTATATGCAGACAATAAACCAGTTTATATATGATGATGTACACATAATTCTATTATATGAAATGAGGATAATATACTGTGTTACATCTGTATGTGAGATATCTGTACAGCCAGGGATGGCAGGAGCACTGACGCTGTGAGCAGCAGAGGGGGCGGGACTTTCCAGGAAGCAGGCTTTGTGGGAAATGTAGTGTTCAAACAAGTATTCCTCTCCCATAATGAAGAGACATCTACATAATACTGTGATAATATCCAGCATATAGCAAGAAGCACGGATCTCCCCAGTGCACACATGCTGCAGACTTACAGGCTCCCCCTTCATAAGCAGAAAGTCTCACAGAGCTGTCAACATACTGATCCATATTGATGTGAGGAGCCTGACTTCAGTCTCCCTTTCTTAAAGGGCCAGCACATCTTTTACGGAATTAAAGGGAAAATGCTTACGTTTTCATAATAAAAATATTCGAGAAAGTGGTTTACTTGTTTTACATTGAGGTTTCCATGGAGGTGATGGGTCCTCTTGAAGCCTACATAACAGAGGAATATTGAAACATATTTTATTCTAAAAGGTCTTTCTTTACTCCAGTGTTCTATTAACCCCTTCACGACCTTGGCCGTATCCATACGTCCAGGTGGTTTGGGGGTTCACGCACCTGGACGTATGGATACGTCCTGAGGATCGCCGAACTCAAAGGGCAGAGTTCGCGGCGATCGGCGGGGGGTGTCAGCTGTATATTACAGCTGACATCCCGCAGTGTTGGCCCCGACCCCGGATCGCTCCGGGGGGGGCCGGTTAACCCCTTAATTATCGCGACGATCGGGTCGCAATAATTAAGAGAGACGCAGGAGGAGATCGCTCCTCCTGCGTCTCTGTCGGCGGCAGCAGCACACGGATCGGGCGATCCGTGCAGCTCCTGCCTCCCTACAAACACCACGGAAGGCAGAGAATGCCTTCCGGGTTGTCTATGACGTCACGACGCCCAGCCGTGCCCTGTGGGCATGTCCCGGCATCGTGACTGACAGTTACCATAGGAACCAGTCATAGCAACAAGCTATGTACTGATTCCTATTGAGTGAGAGATCTAAAGATCTCACATTAAAATTTCCCCTATGGGGAAAAGTAAAAAAAATAACGTGAAAAAGTGAAAAAAGGGTAAAAAAAAGTGAAAAACATGTAAAACACAAACACAAAAAAAAAAAATAAAAATACGTACACCGCCCTTTCCCCTTTACAAACGGCAATCCCCCCCAAAAAATGATCAAAAAAAAATTTAAAGTACCCATATTTGGTATCGCCGCAAGGGAAATAATGACCTGCCCTATAAACTGTCATGTTAATTAAACCCCGTACGGTGAACACTGTAAAAAAAAAACTAAAAAAAACAATCACAAAATTTAAAAGATTATTGTTCATCCCGCAGACATAAAATGGAATAAAAATCGATCAAAAACTCCTATAAACGCCAAAGTTGTACCAATTAAAACGTCAGTTACCCCGCAAAAAAAAAGTCCTCATACAGCTTGTATACGGAAAAATAGAAAATGTATAGCTCTCAGAAGATAGCGATGCATTAAATATTGTTTTACACACTAAAAACACTTTTCTTTTTTTTTTAAAGTGCTTCAGCTTAAAAAAAACTATATAAATAGGGTACCCGCCATAAGAGTAAAGCTAATTTATCATGGTTTACTGCATGGTGGCCCTGTTAAAAATAAAAATAAAAAACACTACTAGGATTGCAGTATTTTCTTCACCCGGGCCTCCAAAAAAGTGGATTTAAAAGCGATCAAAAGCCTTGTCCCCCAAAAATGATACTAATAAAAACGTCAACTCATCTTGCAAAAACAATTCCCTACACAGCTCCAAGCACAGAAAAATTTTAAAATATGGCTCTCGGACTATGGCAATGCAAAACGTTTTTTCCCTGGTTGAATAAAAGTTTTTTTTATTGTTTTTAAAAGCAGTAAAACATAAAAAAATATAAAAATTTGGGAAAATCGGTGTAATCGTATTGCCCTGCTGAGTAAAGCTACCATGTCATATATACCGTACAGTGCCCGCTATAAAAAATAAAAATAAAAAAACACTACCAAGATTGCTGTATTTTTGTTAAAAACATTTTCACAAAAACCTTAATAAAAAGTGAACATAGCATCATATGCACCGCATAATGGTACCAATAAAAAACTTCAACTCATCCGCAAAAAACAAGCCATACACAGCTCTGCACACAGCAAAATAAAAAAGTTATGGCGTCAGAATTGGACAACATAAAAACGCAATTTTTTATAGAAGTATTTCTACTGTGTAAAAGTAATAAAACAAAAAAAAAACTATATAAAATCTATATCATTTTAATTGTACCGACCCCCATAGTAAAGTTATCACATCATTTACACTGCACGGCGAATGCTGTAAAATTGAAATTCCAAAAAAAAATGACCAAACTGCCTTTTTCCCCCCCATTTTCATTGCCCAATGCTAAAAAAAACTATGGAACCACCTGTGCCTAAAATGCAGAATACATCCCTAGATGAGATCCCTGAGGGGGGTTGAATCTAAAATGGGGCGACTTCTGGAAGGTTTCGCCTGTTTGCTACTTTGGGGACTTTGCAAATGCGGGCATGGCCCCACCCAAAATCTGCGTTCCAAAAGCCAAATAGCGCTCCTCCTTTATACGCCTGCTATGCGCCCAAACAGCAGTTTACACCACATGTAGGGTATTGCCGAACTTGGAAGAAATTGCTTAACAAGTTTTAGGGTTCTTTTTTCCAGGATTCCTTGTATATTAAAGAAAAATTTTAAGCTAAAATTGCAAATTATTGGAAAAAAAATGTTTTTTAATTTTCACAGCCTTATGCTAAAAAAAATTTGTGAATCACGTGTGGGGTCTAAAATACTTAATGCACCCTGGATATATTCATTAAGGGGGGTTTGTTTCCAATATGCGGTCTATTTAGGGTGTTTATTAAGTTTTAGCACCTTAGGTGTCCCAAACCTGAAATGGGGCCTAAATAAAATCGTATTAAAAAATGAGACCACAAGTATAGTAGGTGCTCCTCCTATTCTGGGGGTTATGGTTGAGCCAAATAATGCACTAGGGCCACATATGGCATATCTCTAAAAACGGCAGACCTGGGAGAATTGATATAAAGTTGCATTTACCTAGTCACATTTACTGTATTCCAGTGAATAATGGATAAATATTGAAAATCTGCAAAAAAGTGAAATTTTGAAATTTCACCTCCACTTTGCTTTTAATTTCTGTGAAATATCTAAAGGGTTTTCAAACTTCCAAAATAGTGTTGTAAATATGTTAAGGGGCTAGTTTCTCAGATGGTGTTTACTTACGGGGGTATTAACATGCAGGCCCCTCAAAGCCACGTCAGAACTGGAGTGGTCCCTAAAAAAATGTATATTGCAAATTTTCTTGAAAATGTGAGAAATTACTACTAAATTTCTAAGCCCCCTAATGTCGTAAAAAAAAAAAGAGATTTTAAAAAATGATGCCAACCTATAGTGGACATATGGTAGATGCTAGTTATAAACTATTTTATAGGGAATAATTATCTGTCTTGCACGCAGAAATTTTGCAACTTTCAAAATCGCAAATTTTTCAAAATTTTCATGAAATTTTGATATTTTCAAAATTAAAAAAGGATTGTATGGATTAAAAATTTTTACTAACTTAAAGCACAATGTGTCACGAGTAAAAAGTTTCTGATTCACTTGGATAGGTAAAAGTGTCAAAAAAGTTTTCTCACATAAAGTGACATATGCCAGATTTCAAAAATAGGGCTGTGTCAGGAAGGTCAAAACAGGCTGGGTCCTTAAGGGGTTAAAGGAGCTTTCTCGATAAACTCAAAGAGTCACATGTATAAAAATTGTCTAGGTCTAAAACTCACTTTGTTGCCCATAGCAACCAATCAGAGCACCCCTTTCACATTTCCAGAGCACTATGTGAAATTAAAGGGGCGCTCTCATTGGTTGCTATTGTCAACAAAGTTTTAGACCAGGACAGTTTTCATACATGTGGCCCCCAAATGTTTCTGCTGCAATGTTCCTTAACCTGCAATGTTGAATGTATATGAATGTACAGTATTAATAAAATGGCTTGCTACATGTCACCTGTTTACAGTGCTGTACCATCTCTTCATTCTGTGTTATACCAATAATCACTGACTAAATGAATTATACGATGAGGTTTTTGGAATAAATTAAAAAAATGTGTTTTATTTAAAGGGTTCTTGTTTTATATTTTCCATTTTTCAGGAAATTCGGGAGCATTGGATAAAAGCAAAAACCGAACAATCATTTGAAACCATGTGGGGTTTATGGAAAAAGAAAAAATTCAAAATCAAAAAAAATGTTCACGGGGTCCAATTTCAATGTTTGGGGAAATTTTCCCGGCCGTGTTTTGGGGGAGCATATTTGGGGGTTTTATTATTTCCCGTTATAATGTGCCACAGTCCCCCTTTGAAAAATGGGTTTAAAATTATAGCATTCATAGAGTGCTATGATTTCCCAACATTTTTTCCCGTGGTACTGTTGCCCCCAAAAAAAGAAAAAGAAATAGGAAGAAAAATGTAAAAAAAATGCACCCATAAAAAGAAGTGCACTTAAGTGTGGGAAGTGAAATTTTAAAGGGAAATGGTTGTAAGTAGACACTGCCCAACGCATACTTTCAACAGTAGGTATATAGCGGCGCACATAAGTACGAGTGCTAAACACTGTGTGACCTCTTAGGCCCAATTCAGACAGCAGCTATTTCATTAATTTGTAAAAAAAAAAAAAAACAAACACGTTTTTTCAAGTATTTTAATGGATTTATGGTGTCGGTTTTTTATTTTGTAACACTGAAAACTAATTTTTTTCTGGCTTTGTGTTTCTTTAACATCTATAGAGAAGTCTATGGGGAAAACACCAGAAAAAGACACTGTACCCAAAAAAGGCTGCTTTTTTATATGTCAAAAAATATTTTAGGCTTTCTCCACAACTTTTTTTTTCTAGCAAATAGAAAAAAATCTTGTAAAAAAAAAGTGCTTGATTTGAGCGTTTTTCAAAAACATTGTTTACGGGGATTTTTTGAGGCATTTTTTTTTTTTTAATTTTTAAAAACCTTTTAATTTAGTTAATTATTTTTCAGTCTGAAAAAGGGAACCCCTTTTGGGGGAAAAAAAAACGCATGATTCACTGGCTCACAGACAGTTTTAGACTCATTCTGTCCCCTCAGGTTGTGGGTGGGTCACCAGGAGTGATTAGCATATATTAACTTCAACCCATAAGTTAATTTACTCTGACAGAAAGGAGTTTTTTAAAACCATTGCCCGAAAAACCCATGTTTAAGTGCTCACAGCAATTTTTTTTTAACCCTTTTGTTTATTTTCAGAAAATCTTGTAAATCAAATTTTGTTCAGTCCAGCTCGCCCCCAATAATTTCTGTCCCTGGGATGACGTCACTCCTGCTCTCAGCTAATCAGATAACAGACGTCTTTCTGGTAGGCAGGTTACCATAGAAACCTGTGTGGCCTCAGAGAGCTGCTAAAATGTCTCTCTCTCATGACTAAAGTAGAATCTACTGACCAATGTATTAAGAAATTGTCTTCATTTAGCAGTCCCCTTATTTTGAAAGCTAGTTTTTGTAGTGAGAAATGTTGCTTTAATGTTGTCCTTTAATGTTGCTAGTCCAGAGTTGTTGTGTAGTCCCAGCCTAATCCTTTCCCAAAAAACCTTATATCAAATTTTAATTTTCCCTTACGGGCCCAATATAAATTTCTGGGGACCAAGTTCAACTACATAAGCCCAGCTCCCAACCCCATTCCCTTTCCCCGTTCCCCCCTTTATTTGGGTGTTGGGGGTTGGTGTTAAATTAATAATAAAAAACTAATAGAACAAAATAATTAAAAAAATATTTAATGAAAAAAACTTAAACCCCACAAATCGGAGAAAAATTTTTCCCATTAAAGTTTAGGGGAAATGTGAAGAGAAAAAAAACATATAAATAAATTCTTACTACGAAATTTTGGTTTGAGCCCTACCCTTTAAAGTAATCTTATCTTAAGGTTTCTTTTGAAGGACGCTATATTGAGAATACTACTCAAAAGAGGACCCCCTTCTTCCTTCTTCTGTTAACATGAATTCAGTTACTAATTCATTTAATAATAAAATTTTCCCCCGTTTTTTCTTTTTCCCCTTTTATTTTTCCCATCGCTCTTGCAGTAAACATCTAAGGGGAAAAATTCGGGGCCAAAAAATTTTTTTTGGAATAAAAATCTGGGTATTTTTGTTGTGTAATTCATTTTGTCTCCAATTGTATTGATTATACAGGATTTATGTTTAATTGGGGGTTTAAAAATTTTTTTTAATGTAAAAATAAAGAATAAAAATAAGAGTACAAGCATTGATTTATTAAATAAAAGTCAGATTATAAATCTATGAAAATTTTTCCACTTTACAAAATTAAAAGTATGTAAACCCCTCCGGGTTTTTATCGTTTAATTTTTATATATTTTTGTCTTCATATGTCCTTTGTAAGTTGAAACGAAATCCTCCCAAATCATACATTTTAAAGGGTCACATGATCATTTAAGACATTTATATATGTGGGCCAATATAGGGGGACTTGATACCTAATTGTTTAAGCTATGAAAACTAGCCTATATGTGCCCCTGGCTGGTGAGCACATGTGCCTCAAAACCCCCTCTTCTGCGGCAGACCCTAAATTTCCTTTTTCCCAACACTTTAAAAAGGGTTTGGTCTACTAATTGATTCATTTACCTCAGGCCTGTTTTTTTTGGGTTTTCATTTTGAATTCAGGGGGTGTTTACTGGCTTCTACTACGGGTAGGCTGTAGAAAAGAAGCCAGGTCTGTAGCTATAGAAACCCGGGTGTGGCGGGCCTATCGGGAAAAGTTTAAACCAGGTCTGTAGCTATAGTGACTGGGGAGCTGATGCAGCCCAATCAAGAAGGGTTTATCTCAGAATAGGTGGGGACATTTGCAAATGGAAAAAAATATTGCAAAGTGACTTGTTTTTGCGGGTCTTTAACTTAAAAGAAAATTCTTGTAGTGGGGAAAAACCCCTTTAAGAAGTGTGGAGGGCGGGAAAAGATGAGGGGGGGCCCAGGGAACTCCCATTTTTATTTCTAATTTTTTTTACAAAATTGCAAAAAAAGTAAGACAGTTTAACAGCCTGCCTGCTTTAGGTTTAATTTAAACCATTCAGGGATTTTGGTTAAGTCACCTTAGGCCCTTCAAGGTCCATTCCACTACACTGCATAAACATAGGGAAAGAGAAGTATTAAGAAACAATAGGAAGAATGGTAGGTCTGTGAGGACAGGAGCAGAGAGATCAGTGTGAGGGCCACAGCAGAAGTGTGAAATATGAGCAGCAACCTGCATGTGAGTGATGGGGACCAGAGCAGTAATTTGTATGTGAGTTTTTTTAAAGCGGGATTTTGGGTGTAAGAGAAGAGGAGGCCATGAACTGCGGTCTGTATGTGACAGAGGAGGGGGATGGAGTCTGTATGTAACAGACGAGGGGGATGTAGCAATGGTATATATGTGACAAAGAAGGGAACTGGAGCAGTGTTCTGCATGTGACAGAGGAGTGGGGCCATGAGCAGTGGTCAATATGGGGAGGTGTGGCCTTTGGAGCACAGTCAGTATGTAAGAGGAGTGGGGCTTTTCAGGCAAGTAAATTGTGAAGCTGCGGGAGTAGAGAGCCAGCTATCAGACCCATATCAGCTTTCAGTAGAGTTTGGGGACTGTACCCCCCCCTGTAACTGGGACCAATATATCAGCTACATGGAAAATCAGAAATAAAATTTTTGGGAAAAAATGCCCAAAAATTTGTTATTTCGGGATTTTGGTTTGGGGTGGTTCCACCACATTATCTATAGGGATTTTTTGTAAAAAAAGAATCCAACAGTACCGAGGCCGGGGAAACGTTTTGAAAAGGGGTTTTTGCCACCAAAGCGGGAAAGAGGATTTGGGTGCTAAAAACATTGTGCACAGTGGTTCTTGCTGCATTCAGTGCTCATATCAAAACTCTATGCTTGGAGCATGGTTAGATAGATAGATTAGATTAGATAGACACACACATATACTGTGGTAATCAGCTGAAAAAGGGGGATCTCCCCAGGGAAATTTACCCCTTTTGGGTGTGCCCAGATGTTTCCCCGGGCTCAAACCCGCCCCGCACACGGGTGGAAAAAACACCCTTTAGTTTTAGGTAAGCCCCCTCCTATATGGGTGGGAACAACACCCCCTGGTATCCTGAAACATAAGGTTTTAATAGGTCTTGTAAATCCTGGTCTGGAAAATTGGGAGAGGTTTTATCTCCCATCTCTTTGGGCATTGCAGTTGGGAAAAACCGACCCAAACCCCAAAAGGTTGGGCACTATGCTATACCCCTAAAGGGCCCCCTTTAACGGCCCTTTTTTCACGGCGGATTTGCGAGCCGGATTGCGCTTTTCAATTCCGGCCCCTGTTTTGGGGCAGGACGGGGGGCGGGGGGCGGGCCGGGGGAGCAGCCCGCCGGCCCCCTAGACAAAAGTTATTACGGGCGTCCCCCGCCGTAAATAAAAGTGCTGTCTCTTTTCCCCCCCCGGCGGGGGTTCGCCGAGGGGTAGGAGCCCACGGAAAACCCCTGTTCATATTTAGAGCAGTGGATTACCGTAAATTTCTCGGGGATTGGCGCCCTTTCTGCAGCGCAAAACCGGGGCGGAGTTTCGGCGCCAAACCGGGGGACAAAAAAAGCCGTGTGAACACGGCCTAAAAATCGGTGTCCTTTTTCCTGGGGTTTTTCTTTTCGGTTTAGGACTTTGGGGACCTGTTTTTCCCATCCAACCCAATTTCCCTTGTTTCCCTTAATTTGTTATACAGTTATGTGCAAATTTTGAAAAAACTCAATTTATCAAACCTTTATTATTTTTTATTTCCCTATACACAAAGCCACTGGGAGTACGGCACATTCACAAACCAAATTAAAAAAATGACCGGGAATATTCAAAGTATAGCTGAAAATGAAGAAAAAAGTTTTAGTCTGTTCCAAAACTAGAAATTTTGTGCATTTTCATTATCAAATTTGGGTTTTTTCAGGATAAAAATGAAATGTATTCCCCTTTTTAAACACTGAGCTAAATTTAGTTTTTGTAATCTTTATTTCTGAGAACTGCTTTATATCTTTGTGGATGTTGCCCAAACCCCCCCCCAATTTTTGCGAAGGCGGCCCGCCCCGCAACTAGGCTGCGGGCGCCGTCGCAGCTAAAGCCCGTGCCCCCGCTTCCGGGGGGGAGTGTTGCGGGTGACGGGTGTTCGGTTTGACGGGGGCACTCCTAAACCCGCATGCCCGGGACTCACCCCGGGCCCCGCTCCGGGCTGTTAGAATTTCCCCCTTTGCCCCCGGGGCGCGCGTCCCCCTGCTTTAGGGCGTGCGCGCACCCCACTCTGTGGGAAAATTTTTAAGGGGGCCCGCGTGCCGGTAAAAGGCTAAAATTAAGGGCGCTGCCTCTATATTACCTGGAGCTTCCCGCACACTCCCGTCGGATCTTTAGTGCCTTTGCCTATAAGGGAAAAATGTTCCTGAAGCCTTGTCCTGTTTTTCCGTTTTTCCGTTCGTTTGGCCCCCTCTATTTTCCAAAGAAAACCCTTTGCCCCTGTCCGACCTTACCCCTGTCCCCAACTTCGAGCTTTCCCCTTTCGATTTTGTACCACGCTATATCCCTTTGGTGCCACCCCCAAGGGAAGTCACGCAGGGCCCCTTTGGGGTACCCGGGGCCTACTTGACTCGCTCCCGGGGGTGGTTACACCAAACGCTTGCGGTTTGGGCCAGTTTGGGTCCCTTCTGGACGGGCCGTGACAGTAAGTCCCGGGCCCTGGATCCCCCCAAGGTTCCGTTTTCCCCCTGTGGGGATCTCTCTGTGTGGTTGCCCAGAAATCCCCGCAAACTGGGCCCCGCAGGGGACAAAAAGCTGGATCAAAGGGCCACCTGTTTCGCAGCTCGCACCGCCCCGAGAGCCTCCACCTCCTCCCGTGGCCGCTCCCGACCGGCGAGCCCTGACTCCGTTGGGGACCCAAAACTGCTTTTTTGCTACCCTTTGTGGACTTTGGGTTTCCCGGGAAAATTTATCCCTGCCGCCCCGGGGGTCCCGGGATCAGTTCCGGGAGTTGTCGGGGGAAACCCTTGGTGATATCTCGGGCATAGGGGAGTTCCCTTTGGGACGCCCTACGGGACAGGACCCAAACCAGGACCCCTCACGGGGGGGTCTTGCACAAAAGGGAAAAATCTCCCTTTTTAGGGTGTTCGGGGTTTCCCCAGCGATTTCCCGGGGGGGCCCCTTTTTTTTTTTTTCCGTTTTTTTTTTTTTTTTTTTTTTTGTTTTTTTTTGGGTTTCAGGGCCAGGCCCCCCCGTCAATTGGGGGACGGAAAGGGGGCCCCCCGGGGTCGGGGTCCTGATGCCGGGGAAACTTTTTCCCCGGGGGGCACCACGCCTGGAAAGGGTCCGCTTTTTCCCAATCGTTTTCCAGGTCTCTGCCAGGGGGCTTTCCCCCCGGAAAAAACCGGGATTTTGCGGGTGTCTTCTCTGATTTGGGAGGGCCCAGAAACCTTCCGCCCCCATCCCCCCTAAGGACGGCCCCATTTACTTATGCCCGGGAAAACCCGTCTCCCGGGGCAGGGTCTACCCCCTGTCCCGGTTTCCGGAACCCCAAACCATGTCAACCCACATTTGGGAAAACCTGCAGAAGGGCTTTTATAGCAAGTCTTCTTCCCGGGGGGGCAGGATTTTTTTTTTGTGCAGAAGAAAGATGGCCCCTGTGGCCTTGTTCCCATTTGGGGATTAAAAAAAATCATGTGAAGAAAACCCTTACCCTTGCCCATTTATCCCAGGAAAAAAAATTTTTTTGAAACCCGGGTTTTTTTTTGGGGCAAAGTTTTTCAAATTGGATGCAGGGGGGCCCAAACCTTCCCCCGCATTCGAGAAGGGGGGAAAAGGGGAAGGAATGCTTTTTTAAAACAAAGGGATGGTCACTTTGTTCCCCCGTCATGCCCTTCGTTGTGCGGGCCCCCAGTCTTCCCAAGGGTTTGTAAATTATATATTCGGGGATCTCCTCCCAAAATTGTGTCGTGGTCTACCTGGACGAAATTTTTGGGATTCTCTGCAATTTGGGGGACTCATCGTCCCATGTCCGGGCCCGGTGTTGGAAACGGGTCGTGCCCCAAACCCCCTCTTTTTGCCAAAATTTTGGGGAAAAAGTCTTTTCCCCCAGCCCCCCCCCCGTTCCTTGGGTTTCATATCTCGGACCGGGGTTACAAGGATCCTGCCAAGCCTTTTCGGCCCTTTTGCAGTGGCCCCAGGCCGGTGGGCCCCTTTGGGGCCCTTCCCGCGCTTTTCCCCGGGCTTCTTAATTTTATCGACAGTTTTTCTGCATTCTCTAAAATTTGGGGGGCCTATTTATTAGCACTTATAAGAAGAAAACCAAACCCTTTGGGGAGTGGCCGGGGAGAGGCCGAAAAGGAAATTTTTCCGCTAAAAGGCAAACCATTTGCTCTGCCCCCCGTCCTGACCAGACCTGATTTCCCGGGAAACCATTCTTTTGGAGGTGGGGGTGCCTCCTCGGGGGGGGAGGCGCAATTCTCAGGGAAAGGGCCAATGGGCATGATTGGGCCCGTGCCTTCTTTCCCCCCAAAACCTTCTTCCCCGGGGGGAAAAAGGGAAATTTAAAATCGGGGAAACGGGAGTTGCGGCTTAAAAAAGCTGGCCTTTGAGGAATGGGGGAGCTCGGAAATCCCTCCTTTTTCCCCCGGGGCCATAAAAATCCTTGTAACTCCAAACGGCCCCGCCTCAACCCGTCAAAACCCGGTGGCCCTCTTCTTCTCGCGCTTGCTTTGATACATTTTCGAAACCCGCAGGGAAGAACGTCAGGGCCGATGGCTCTCTGGCTTCCAATGTTTTTTTTGGGGGGAGGGGTGCCCCCGGATATTTAAATTTTTTCCCCAACGCTTTTATTTCTGCCCCCCTCCCGGGGGATCTTCGAAAGGGGCCTCCCGGGGAAAACTCATGTCCGCCTGCGCTCCACAGGAGGGTTTGGTGGGGCACTGGGCCCCTAGTGGCCCGGGCACCCCGGAGCAAAGCAAATTTTTTCCTCCCCAAACTCCCGTTTTTATGGTGGCCAGAAACTTTCGAGGGGGGAAACAGGGAAAAATTTTTGAGTCCTGCATTATTGGGGGGCCCCTAACAAAAACCCCCCGCCACAAACCCACGGGTTTTTTTTCCCAACCCCCTTTCCCATCCCAGGACCCCCCTTTGGGCTCATGGTTTTGGGGATTGGGCTTCGTCACTAATTTTTTCCCCCCTCACAAAGGTCATTGGGGGGGTCGCGGGCCGTTTTTTCCCAAAAAAAGGCGCACTTTAATTTCCCTTTTCCCCCTTAAAACCCTTCTTTCCCCATTTTGGGCCCAAAGGGGGGCCCCTTTCTTCCCCTAAAATGGACTTCCCCCAGCATATTATTCGGACGGGGGGTCCCAAATTTGTGCGAGGTTCTGGGGGGGCCCCTTTTCTCTCGGTTGGGAGGTGAACCCGGATTTCTCCCCAGCCACCCTTTCCCCAGACGAACGGGCCAAATGGGAGAAAATCAATCCGATCCCGGGGGGTATTTGCGGCACTTTTTTCTTGGCTCGGGGAGGATGGGCTGGGCCCGCTTCTTCCTTGGGGAGAGTTTTCCCATACTCCCCGGGGTTCAGCATCATGTGTATGGTCAGGGGCCCCCGCCCCCGTACATTGTTTACCCTTCCCGAGGTTTCCCCGGGAGCCGGGGAAAAATTTGGGGGGGATATGTGACCCTTTTGGGAAACGAGATTTTCCAAGTCCCGCAGCATGCGTCCACCGCCTGAAGGTCCAAGCGGACAAAAAAAAGAAGACCCCCCCCGTTTTCTCCCCTGGGGGAACCAAGGTAAGGCTTTTGGCCCCCAAAATCCCGGTCAAAAGGGCCCCGTTTTACAAATAAAGGGCCCTGTTATGTTGGACCATTTTTAAAATTAAATCAGGGGCATTTTAAACCCCGGCCCCGCCTATTAAAACCCCGGCTCCCACCCCACCCCCCAAAATTTTCCAAAAACCTTTCCCTGCTCCTTTTTGAAACTGGGGGTCTGGGCCGGGTTTTCCCCGGGGGATGCTCCTCCTTTTCCTTAAACCCGGGTCCCCCCAAAATTTTTCACCCGTTTAAAGAAAACCCGGATTGAAGACCCATCAGGGGGAAAGCCGGCATTTCCCTTATCGACTTTGGGCCTGAGGAAAGATCCCTGGGAGCCGGGGGACAACATCCCGGAACCCTGAGTTGGGTAGAAATTTCCTCCCGGCCAGAAAGAAATGGGGGGGCTTAAGGGGGGGGGGGAGTTTCTGTTTCGAACCGGGGAGAGCCCTTGGGAACCTCAGGTTGGCCGCCGTCGCCGCTCGGGTTTTGCCCCTTTTTCGGGGGGGGAGGGCCCGCCGGGGGGGGGCGGGGGGGGTGTGGGGGGGGTTTTGGCGGGGGAACCGCTCCCCGCGCGCCGGGGGACCCACCGGCTGCGTTCCGGTCTTCGTATTTAATGCTGCCCGGGGGCGCGGTTTGGGCCCCGTG
Source organism: Phyllomedusa bahiana (assembly GCA_025379985.1). NCBI lineage: Eukaryota > Metazoa > Chordata > Amphibia > Anura > Hylidae > Phyllomedusa > Phyllomedusa bahiana. The sequence continues at coordinate 38,140 of JAODAL010008846.1, read as the reverse complement.
CTTTAGGGCGCGCGCCGGCTATGTGAATTTAAAAGGGCCCGCACCCCCGGTAATTGGCTAATTACCCGGGGGTTTTCCTTATATTACCTGGACGCGTTGCAACCCCTCCCAAACGGATTTTTTAGTGCTTTTTATAGAGAAAGTGTTCCCCGAAGCCTTGTCCCGTCTTCCGGGGTCCCCTTTTTGTTTGCCCCCGTCTAATTTACCGAACCTTTGCCCCCCTGTCCTTTACCCTTTCCCCCGGGCCCCCACTTGAGCCTGCCCTTACGTTTTTTGTTTTTCCCCCGCCCATACCTCGGTGCCACGCAACGCAAGTTGGCAGGGGTTGCGACCCGGTTGACTTTCCCGCGGGGGCCATGTCCCTTTCCCCGCTTTTTCGGTGGGCCCTTTGGGGAATACAGGGACCCCACTTTTCACCTCCTTTCCCTTTGGGTGGCTTACACCCTAACGTGTGGTGGCCAAGGGGGAAAATTTTCCCCCCCTTTTGTGACCCCGGGCCGTGACACCTAACACCTGAAAAAAAGGGATATCAGCTCCCAAACAGACCCGTATACCCTTCCCCCAGTTCATTTGGGATTTTTTGGTTTTCCCTCAAAAAAAAGTTTTTTTATGTAATCCGGGAAAATTTAAAACGGGTTGAGGTCTGGGGGGTTGGGGAAAGGGCCCCTTTTTTGACTTTTTCTTGGGTTTGGGATGGGGAAATAGGATGGTTTCCCCCTTTCTGGTGTGTTTGGGGTCATTTGTTTATTTGAAATTTGTCATTTTCAAGGCTGTCTTTTTTTGGGATTTAAGGGAAAAATGGCCTCTTCCAGGGTTTTTTTTAATTTTAATCTGTCCATGAAGCCTGGGGGTGGGTTTAATGGGCCCCCCAACCCAGAGTTTTAAGAAATATTTCCCCCCAAAAAAATTATGCTTGCACCCGGAAAGTTTTATAGCCTTTCCCCAGTGTTCTGTGGCTAGATTCAGGGGTTTATGGGTCGTTTGAAAAAACCCGTGGCCTTTAGACTTAAAAAATTTTTAAAATTTTTTTTAAACTGTCCCATTGAATGTTGCCCCCATGTTCTTTAGGCCCCCCAGGGTGTTCTTTGCCAAAAATGTAACCCTTTTCAAGACATGTATTTTTTTTGCAATAGTAAAATTACAAAGGGGTTTTAGCAAATAGGTTCAAGTTGGTAGCTTTGATTGGGTTTCGTAATCACAGATAAAATGAGATCTTTGATATCCCCGGAGTTTCATTTTGGGTGCTTCTTTGCAATTCTTGTTATTCTATGATCTTGTGGTGGTAGTATTCCTTTTCCCAAAAAGTTGCTGTTTTTATGGCCCCTTTAAAGAATTTGGGGATTTTTGGGGAGCCCCAAATTTTTTTCTGTAATTTTAATTGGTTTTTCCCTTTTCCAATCCCAAATTTAGATCAAAGTTCTCTTCCTTTTTGGTTTTAATATCTGAATGGGCACATTGTTTCTCATGGAAAAACTTTAAAAACAGCAGGTTTGGGAAAATTGGCTTCCCTCTGCCTTTTCCGTATAAATCGAATATAAGGGTGAGTTTTTAGCACAAAAATTTTAAAAAATCCCCCTCGGCTTATATCGAGTCAGGTTTGGCACTCGGGCGCTGCGATGGCCTGTGGCCCACAGGGAAGGCTTCAGTTTTATGCGGATCCCCAGGAGGCATATTGAGAATACCCAGTCAGTGATTTGGTTTGGGCGCTTTGGGGGCCCCTGCGCTGTCAGCTATTTTTCCCCTGATGGGGCCTCCTGGCGTGCAAAGAGAAAAGGATACCCAAAGCGGGGCAGAGAGCGAGCGCCTTTCCCTGGCTGGGGAGGGAAAAACCCGGGCAGCCCAAACATTTGGCGGGCGTTCCGGGGGAGGGGTTGTTTTTGGGCGGTGGGCGGGGGGTTCCGCCTGGGGGGCGGGGGGGCCGGAGGTTTAGGGCGCCCGGGGACGAACGCGGGGGGGGAATTTGGGGGGTTTTTTTTGGGGGGGTTTTTGGGGGTTTTTTTTTTTTAAAAGGTTTGGGGGGAAATTAAACCCGCCTGGGGGGTTTCGCCCCAAAAAACTGGGGAGGGGGGAAAAGTAAATATGGGTCACCTGGGGGTTGCTTTATTGTTGGGGGTTGGGGGCCTTACTTTCCCCCTTTCCCGCCCGGGGATGGGTAAAGGCCTATCCCAAAAAATTGCAAACAATGCCCTTTTAGCAGTTTCCCCGTTATAGTTCCCGCCCTTAGGGGTTTCCCTTTTTTGATCCCCCATATCAATCAAAAACGGACAATTGGGTGTATGGGCAAACAATTTAAAAATTTTTCTTCATTTTTTTTAAATTGGTGCATAAAAAAATGTTCTATGACGAAAACTTTTTTAATGGGAAAAACCCTATGAAAACGTGGGAAATATTGCTGTTAGCTTTTCCTTTTTTAGGGGTGGTGATGTCCCCTAGTGACTTGTAGGAGCCGATCATGGAGTTGCAGCCCCGTGGCCCCCATGAATACGCGAGTTTCGGAGGCCCCGGGCCCTTTCCCTTTCTCAAGCATGGTTGTAAGGCATGTCACCTCTTTATTACCCGACCGTGATTACACAGGTGTGCCCCTGTCATGTTATCTATAAATAAAAAAAAATTTTAAAATCACTGTTAAAAAAAAAATTAAAAAAACTCAACTTAGGGACATGAAAAAGGTTTTTAGGAGCTATTTTTTTAGTGATTTAAATTACAAATTTGCAAAGTAGGGCTCCCAAAAACTCATTTAACCCCTTTTTGGTTTCCAAATTTTTTCCATTGTTGCAATCCAAAACGCCTCCCCTTTTGTAAACCCAGTTTTATTTTGGGTTAAAATTGAGTGTTCACTTGTTCAAGTACACACCCAAAAGTAAATTTACAGATTTATTTTTTTGGTTTCCCTTGAAATGTTTTGGTACAAACTGTTTCACAAAAATTTTTTGGGTACGTCTGAGCTATCTTTTTTGTTTTTTTAAAATTTTTTAATAGCCCCTTTTTTTATGGGGTTTCCCCCATCCTGAAATTTATGGGCGGTTTGGTTTTGTCCCTATATACCCTTTGCTACATGGGGCATTTTAACCCTGTGATTAGTTGGTTTCTAGTGCAAAAAAAAGTAAACCTTTTAAAAGGTATTTTATCCCTGATGCGGATTTTTAAATTTTTGAAAACCCTTTTAAAAATGGGGAACAGTTGTTGCCCCTAGACAAAGGTGTGTCCCTTACGTTTAGTGAAGGTTTTTTTTTTCTGGAAAAACTGGTAGGGGCCAAAATTTGAGTTTAAAAGGTTTTGCCCCTTTTTTTTTACCCCGTTTATATATCCAAAGGGTTTGTCCCCAAACAGATGTCCAAAAATTGGGGGCAAAATTTTTAGCAAGTGCCAATTATGTTAATGGCATTTTTTTTGAGTTTGAAAAGCTTATCCTACGTGGGAAAAGAAATTCTTCCCAGGTGTTGTTTATTCGTTACTTTCCCCTTTTAAAAAAAATTTTCTTTTTTTTTGCTCTGATTTTTAAAAATTTTCTGTCCAATTTTTTCTTTATTGTAACCCCTTTTTTCCCCCAATTTTTTAACCCAATTCCCGCATTTTTTAAAACATACATATCAAATCTGAACAAATGCGAAAAAATTTCCCTTATTTATTTGGCTTTTTGGTATGCCCTAAAATTTTTGAAGGGGGGGTGAAAACTTGATCGATGGAGAAAAGTTATTTTTCGTTTGTGGGGTTTTTAAAAAATAGGGGTTGTTTTTTGGATGTTATTCTACTTGAGTCCCCAATAATTTTAAACATCCAAAAAATTTATTTTTAGTTTTGAAATTTTTTTGTAAATTTAAACAATTGGGGTGTCGAGAAATTTAGATACCCCACAAATTCATTTAGTTGTTTTCATTCCCCTCCAATTAAGTGACCCTTTTTCGAATAACGTTTTCCACAACTTTAAAATGTGTGGAAAATTCCGAAGGGAAGTACCCTGGGTCAATTTCAACCCCCGATCATGAAAAGATTGGTGCCCCAGGCGGCCCCCCGGGCCCCCTAGATAGCCTTGGATCTGTTTAAAAAAAATTTCCTTTTCCCAAAACGAAAATAGTTTTTTAGCCGCACCCCAAAACGAATAACGGGCATCAAAAGGTTTGGTTTTGGTTAAGTTACCTCAAGCAATTGAGGGTTTTCCCGACTGGCCCGTACGCCCAAATCATAAGGTACGTTTGTATATAGTGACTTAATATCAAGTGTTTCCTGAACGTGAAGTCTTTACACTCCCCGGTTTGGGAATTTTTTTTTAAAAAATTGGGTATTTTCGTAAGACAAGAAAGTTCTTTTTTTATATGTTTCTGTAGAAAACCATTTATGTTAACTGCCAGGGGCTCTAAAAGGGGGCCCCTGGGCCCGACACGAGGGTCTACATGGTGGCGCCCTTAGGGCCTTGTGCACCCTTTTGGTACAAAAAAGATAAAACGTTTAAAACCCGGAAGTTAAAAAAAAACTTTTTATTGGGGTACATTAAAAAAAAACTAGAATTGCAGTATTTTCTTCACCCCGCCTCCAAAAAAGGATTTAAAAGCGATCAAAAAACCCCGTCCCCCCAAAAAAGATCCAAAAAAATGTCAACTCATTCCCCCAAAAAAAAAACCCGTATAAAGCTTCATAAAACAGAAAAATTTTGGCTCCCCAGAATTTAGAGGGACAAAAAATTTTTTTCCTTTTTATAAAAATTTTTTTTATTTTGGGAAAAGCAGTAAAAAAATTAAAAAAATTACAATTGGGTATCGCTGTAATGTATCGATGCTGAGTAAAAATAGGGTTTTCATTTTTTCCACACGGTGACCGTTTTAAAAAAAAAAAACTACCAGGATTGGGGGTAAATTTTTTTCAAAATGCCTCACAAAAACCTTAATAAAAAGTGATTAAAAACGTATATGCCCCCCTATAAAGGTACCAAAAAAAAACATTTAATCATCTCGCAAGAAACAAGCCCCTAATCGCTCGGGTACAAAAATAAAAAAGTTATCAGCATGATTAAAATAAAAATGGGAAATTTTTTTGAATGTATTTCTATTGTGTTTAAAAAAAATTTAAAAAAATAAAAAAAAAACTATATAAAAAAATTTATACCATTGTAATTTTTACCGGGGGCCCCCATAGTAAAAGTTTTCCCGATTTAAAAAATTTTAAACCCCCAAAAAACCCAAAGGTGGAATGTGTTTTTTTCCCCCCTTTTTTATGGCCCAATGGGTTTAAAAAAAAATATTTGGGAACCCCCGTGCCCCCCAAAAAAGCCCCAAAACAGCCCTTGTGGAAAGGTTTCCCTGAGGGGGGGTTGAATCTAAAAAGGGGGCAATTCTGGAAGGGTTTTACCCATTCTGCTACTTTGGGGGTTTGCAAAAAGGCCCCCCCTGGCACCCCCCCAAAATCTTTCATTCCAAAAGCCAAATTGGTCTTTTCCCCCCTGCATGTCCTGCCAGCACCCAAAAAAGCAGTTTACACCCACATGTGGGATTTCCAACTTGGAAAAAATTATTTTAATCAATTTGGGGTGCCTTTTTTTCCCCGGAAATTTCCCTGTAAAAATTTAAAAAATTTTGCAAAAAAAATTTCAGGGTTGTTGGAAAGAAAAAATTTTTTTTATTTTCCCGAGCCTTTAAAACCCAAAAAAATTTGTGAAACACCTTTTGGGGGCGATTATCACTGCATCCGGGGCATTCCTTAAGGGGTTTTTGTTTTCCAATAAGGGGTCATTTTGGGGTGGTTTTTTTAAGTTTTTAGCAGCTTAGGGTGTCCACAAACCTGAAATAGCGCCAAAAATAAAAAAGTATGAAAATGAGACCCCAGAGTCCGGGGTCCCTCCTAGCGGGGGGCTGTGGTTGACCCAAAATACCCACTAGGGCCACATATGGGATATCCTGAAAATACAATTGGGAAATTGATGTTGAGTTGCATTTCCCTGGTCACATCTACCTTTTTTCATGAAAATGAATAAAAATTGAAAATTGAAAAAAAAATTTTTGAAATTTTCACCTCAAATTTTGCTTTAATTTCGGAAAATTTAAAGGGTAACAAATTCCTAAATCTTTTTTTTAAAAACTTTTAAAGGGGGGGGTAGTTTTCTTAGATGGGGGCAAAAGGGGGGGATCTACATACAGACCCTCAAAACCCCCAGAAAAGACCCAAAAAAAAAAAACTATTTTTCAAATTTTCTTGAAAATTTGAAAAAAAACACTATATTTCTTACCCCAATGTGGTCAAAAAAAAAAAATTTTAAAAATTTTTGCCAACCACATAGATATGGAAAATCAGTTTAAATATTTTTGGTGGGAAAAAACACTGGGTTAAAAAAGCAGAAATTTTTTAACTTTAAAAATGCAAAAATTTTTTCCAAATTTTTCATGAATTTTGATATTTTTTACAAATAAAAAATGATTTTTTGAACCCAAAATTTTTTACTAATTAAAACACAAGGGCGCATGTTGAAGCCGGGCCGGGGGCGGGGGCGCTTTTCCGCTAGTTTTTTTGGGAAATCTGCGCCGATTTATGTCGGGGCCGGGCGCGCTCATACACCTATGTAAATCCGCCGCGCCTCCCGAGTGTTAGGCGCGGCGGGGCTTTGGCGCAGTGCGGCCTGCCCTAGATTCGCTGCTAAGTATGCGGTCATCCATGGGGGAAATCCCCCGCGCCCCCAAAAGTGGGGCCGTTATTTTTGGGCCAAGGGAGAGCGAGCAACCTCCTATGGGTTTTCAAGCAATCTGAAAAAAAATGCATGGCCAAAATAAATGATAAGACTACAGAAATTTTCCCGATGTATATATAAAAGAAAAATAAATTGGGGGGGAAAAAAAAAAAAAATTAAATCAAAAAATCTTTTATTTCTTTCTTTTCGTTTCACCCCTACTTGATCCCTTGGGTAACAAAATAAAGAAATAAACATATTTTATTGAATATTTTTTTTTTCGTTACCCCCTATTTTATTTATTTTTTATACACATCGGACAATTCTGAGTCTTATAATTTGATTTCGGCCATGTACATTTTATTTCAGATTGCTTTGAAAACCCTAGGAGCGTCGCTCCTCCCCTTTGTCCAAATAAGGGCGCCTCTTTTAACTTAGCCAATACGGGGCTTGCTCAATTTTTTTACCCCATAAACTCTATGAGAAAGTACTCCCCTTGTTTGGGCTAAGCTGGAGACCCCCTCCGTTTAAACCCAATCAGTCGTTCTGCTTTTTACTGTTTTTTTGAACTGTCCCCCCTTGGAAATGATGTCAATTTTTCTCCTAGGTTTTAATGGGCCCCCCCCTGTCGCTCTTTCATTGGTCAATTCTCCTCCATGGGGGGGGATAAAGGGCCCACTGCGCTCCATTCTGAGGGCTGGTTTAGCCGCCCAACAAAAGTTTAAAAAACAATTCTAATTACTGTATTTCCCCGCGATTTCTCTATTGCAATTCCCTATGTAGCCCGGTCTGGGCGACAAACGCGTTGTTCGGGGTTTTAACTGATTTTTTTTTACAGAAGGTTTTAGCGCTTTTGTGATAATTTTTTCCCTTAATCTAAATATTTTTTTTAAAAAACTTCAGCGAAACGGCGCTGACCCGAGATTTCGGGCGCCGCCTCTCTCCTAACTACAAGGGGAGAAGTACTGGGCCCTCTGTTTGGGCGGGATGCCAAGCCACCGCTAGCCAGCCAATCACCTTTTCTTTTTTTTATGTTTTTTAAACTGCCCCCCCCTTGGATTTTGTTTGGTAAAAAACTTCTAAATAGGAAATAAGGGGGTTTTTGTCGCTCCTTTTCCCCTGTTTTTTTTTGGTAATAGTTCTCCATTTTTAATGGGACACTGTCACTCCTATTCGTTTTGGCTGGTTTTATCAACCAATGAGAAGAGCTTAAAAAATTTTTAAAATTATTTTTTCCCCGGGCAATTTTCTCTTATTGCAATTCCTTAGAGCGCCGGTCTCGGGACAAACGCGGTGTTGGGGATTTAAGGCTTTTTTTTCTAAAGAATTTTTCAGGCTTTATCTGTAATGTTTTACATTTAATAAAAATTTATTTTTTTTAACTCCAGCCACACGGCGCTGACCCCACGAGATTGCATTCCCCACTCTCCATAGACTACAAGGGGAGAATACTCGCGCTTGTTTGGCTGGGATACCCAACCCCCGCCCATTAACCAATCACTCTTTTCTGCCTTTTTACTAATTTTTGAACGTCCCCCCTTTGGATTTTATTGGTTAAAAATTCTCCATAGGCTATAAGGGGTCTTTGTGCCCCTTTCTGAGGCGAGCTAGCCAAGCCCTCCAACTCAACCAATCAGTCTTTTTTTCTGCATTTTTACTGTATTTTGAACTGTCCCCCGTGATTTGATTTGGGCAATCGCTCCCTAGGTTTTAAGGTTCACTGTCGCCCTACCTGATTGGCCGGTTTATGCCGACCATGAGAAAACTTTCAAATTTGAATTCTTATTTCCCCAATTTCCAATATTGATTTTGATATTCGCCATTTGATTTTTTGGGAAAATGATTTTTTTATTTTTTTATTTTTTTAGGTTCAGCTCTTTTTTACACTGTTTTCCGTTTATAAAGGCGATTTTTTCGGTTTTACTCCGCTGCACGGAGCCCAGATTTCGTCGCATTTTCTATCTCTTTCCCCGCAGTTCCATCCTGCTTCACTTCCCTCCGCCGGGGCATTTAGACCCAAAACAAACCCTCTAACTGTCGGAGCTGCCGAGCGCTGCACTGCGCCTCGCTTTGCCCACTTTTGCAAACATACATGCCCAGAGTTTAGAGCGAACCGCGTCCCCCCCCCGGAACACCTACCCCGCCCAAAACCGCACCCATTGCCCGCCCCTTTACGGGGGGCACTGAAATGGGGAACGTTTCGCCTAACACCCCCCATCCCTGCCCGACAGGGGGGGTTCGGGCCGGGAGGCGCGGTATACGCCAAAAAACAGGCGTAAAGCCCCTTTATACATTCGCCCAATGTTTTACAGAAACAATCTCGAATCACTGGATAGGTAAAAGTTAAAAAAATTATTCTCACATAAAGTGACACATGTCAGATTTTAAAACCGGACTCTGGGGCAGGAAGGCCAAAATGGCTCCAGCAGTAGGGGGGTTTAAAAGGGAGACTCCATGAAAAGGAGTATTTTTGTTACAAGAAAATTTTTGAAAAAAATATTTTTATTTTTTTTCGCAGTCCTATCAATAAAAAATACATATAAACTATATAAAATCTTGTCCTTTTCTAGTTGTGATAAGAAATAAAACTCCTGAATTGTAGGGCAGACTGATCTTAGTTTACTGTTAGTGCTGCTTGTCTCTATGCAGTCTCATTTAATAGTAACAAATGATTAACCAATTTTGAGAGATGCTTTACAGCGCTACATGGCAAACTCAGACTGGGCCCACAAGGGAAACCCATGGGGCCCCCAGCATGGGTTTTTGACCCCGGGGTTTTTTTTTTAAACACATATCCCTTCTTTGGGAGAGTCAAAAAAAGGTAAGAGGGAGACGTAAAAGGGTTGGGGTTTCTCCCGAATGAAATTCCCAAAGGTGGGGCCTCAAAAAATTTCCATGGTGGACCCGGGGACCCCTTTTGTACTGACATGGGCATAGGGGCCCCGTGAAAGGGGCAAATCCATTGACTTCTAGTCATGCGACCTGGGAAGAAATCACTGTGTAGGGAGGGGGAGAGGGGAAGCTGTGACTGTCTCCTACTGTTAATAGTGGATTCTGTGTTATCTTTACACTTTGGTATCACCTTTCAGTGTAATCCTGCCTGAGCTGATAATGAGGAGACCGCTAAGAAAATTCTCTACAGAGCAAGAAGTACCAAACTATTATATGGCCTAGTGGCCAAAGTGAAAACTGCATGATTTCAGGATTTGAAAAAATAAAATATTGCTAGTGATATGGAAAATTAAAAAAAAAACATAACCAAAAATTCCTAAAAATGTATTTAACATAAAAACATGAGTTAAACAATAGGACATTTTCTAATGACTCATTCCCTATAATATCCTTGTAAAATCATTTAATACAAGGTGTATATACCTATGTCATTCTAACAAGAACACCAAGACTGGAAACAAACAGAAGTAGGATTCAAAAGCAAGTATTGATGTCATCATAACCAAAGTAGTCAACCCCTTCTAGACATTGGATGTACCTGTATGTCCTGGCCGGGAGTGACTTTCCGCAAATGGACGTACAGGTACGTCCTTGACATCATGCACAATCGCAACATGGAACCAGCTGTATATTACAGCTGGCCCCATGCTCTGTTGCCCATGACCGGAGCTCACTCTGGGTGCAGCGATTAACCCCATAGCTGCCACTGTCAGTCGCGGTAGCTAAGGGAAAGAGAGGCTGGGCATAGTGATTGGCAGTTACTATGCACAGCAGCACTGCTATGCATGGTAACAGTGCTCTACAGATCACTAAAACAAGTCCCCTAATAAGACAAGTAAAAAAAAAAATGTGAAAAAGTACAAAAAATGTGAAAAAAGTAAACAAAAAATAAAAAACACGTACAGCGCTCTTTTCCCCTTTACAAACACCAATCATCCCAAAAAAGAGCAAAATTAACTAAAGTACGCATACTTGGTATTGCTGCATAAGTAACTACCTAGCCTATATACCTGTCACATTATTTAGCCTGCAAGAAGAATGCCACAGAGTGTCACAGATTTGAGATTTTGGTTCATCCCACAGCACATAAAATGGAATAAAAAGCAATCAAAAAGTTATTTAAACGCCAGTGGTACCAGTGAAAATGTCAGTTCATCCCGCAAAAAAGTCCCTAGTCATGGCTATTAGAAGATAGCGATGCATAAATATTGTTTTACACAATAAAAACACTTTTTTTTTTAAGTGCTACAATATAAAAAATCTATATTAATTGGGTATTGCCATAATCATATCAACCTATAGAGTAAAACTGGCATGTCACGTATATTGCATGGTGACTAGTGATGAGCAATCAGTAAAAATATCGAGAGCTCAACGATTGTCAATTTTGAGAAATATTGCGCCAATTAACGATTTACAATCTCGATCGATCGCCAATTCCCATTAAAGTCTATGGAAGATGTTGACCAGGTTCATTGTTATACCCAAACAGGTGAGGAAAAGCTGGGATTACCATCCACAACAGTAAAATGGATACGTGTTACATCTTAGTCAAGACAATTAGGCTCTAAGAGTCACAGAAACAAATTCACAGGCTAAAATAATTCATTCCTTTCAATGACTAACTGAAAAAAATGAAGACAGCATAGCTATATGAGGTGCAGCGGTAGAGGCTGCTACGAGGCCCCTTTGACACATAGACACCGGTATTGAAAATGGCACATGGTAACTGGCAGGAGACCACTATCACTTTTTGCACCAGGGACCAAGAACATGTCATATATGTGGTGGCAGCAAGAACATCCCAATGGGGAACACGGAGGTTCAGCTGGCAGAGCCGTACTTATAGTGGGTGCAGTGGGAGCCAGGGCTGCCGTCAGTTGTCTATTAACCGTTTCATAAAATTTGCAAGAAGAAATAAGTATTTGAACCAATATTTTTGTGAATAGGACATTGACTATTGCTGTCTTTTACTGCAGCATGACCTCAAAACCCGCACAAATGCCCTTATGGACCCCAAGAATAAAATTTGCAAGAAGAAATAGTATTTGAACCAATATTTTAGTGAACAGGATATTGACTATCACTGTCCTTTAGCACAGCATGACCCCAAAACCAGCACAGACGCCCTCCTGAACCCTCAGAATACAAATAGCCCCAAGAAATAAGTATGTCAACCACGATTTGAGTGAACAGGACATTGATTATCGCTGTCCTTTACCGCAGCATGACCCCAAACCCAGCACAGATGCCCTTATGGACCCTCAGAATAAAATTTGCCAGAAGAAATAAGTATTTGAACCAATATTTTAGTGAATAGGACATTGACTATTGCTGTCTTTTACCGCAGCATGACCACAAAACCAGCAGAGATGCCCTAATGGACCCTCAGAATAAAAATTTGCACTAATTAATTGAATCGTTAAAACAAGATTTTTTCCAATGCTGCTGCTGCTATAGCTACTCGCCATTCTACTGCTGTCACGTTGCTGCCGTTGTTCCGCCGTGACATTAGAACGTGAAGAAGATTCAATAAATGTCTCCAGTTGGTCAATGAGCACTGTCTCAAATTCCTGCATTCTACTGTCAAATTGAGTGGTTGGAAGGAAATTGCTGACTTTTGATTTGTAACGTGATCAAGGTATCTGCTGTTCATTTTGATTGCCTTGAGGCACGTGAAATTTGAAATGAGTATGTTAAATAATCTTTATTTTAATATGACCTTTACTATTGGTGTCTTTTACAGTGGCATGACCCCAAAACCAGCACAGATGCCCTTATTGACCATCAGAATAAAATACGCAGGAAGAAATGACTATTTCAAACAAGATTTTTCTGAATAAGACATTGAGTATCACTATCTTTTACAGCAGCATGACCACAAAAGAAGCAAAATAGACCTTTCGGAGACTCAATAAAATTAGCAAGAAAAAAAGAGTATGTGATTTAAGCTTTTTTTCAATACGACCTTTACTTTTGGTGTCTCTTACAGTGACCTGACCACAAAACCAGCAATATTGCCCTTACTGACCATCAGAATAAAATTCGCAGGAAGAAATGACTATTTTAAACAAGATTTTTCTGAATATGACATTGAGTATCGCTGTCTTTTAAAGCAGCATGCCCCTAAAACCAGATAAAATGCCCTTATGGACACCCAATAAAATTTGCACAAAGAAATGCAGACGGTTGACGGGGAGGTCCAGATGACACAGCAACGCTGACATTTGGGCCCAAGCAGTGTGCGAATGCCGGAAGTGTGAGCTAAGACCTTGAGCCTTCCACAGAAGACAGTCAAGACCTGGGTAGCGCTTGAGAAATTTCTGCCTATTCAAGAGCGCTTGCCCATCCATATGAAATTCGAAAAAGCCTTAGGTAGCACCATTAGATCCTTATGATTAAGCAACAATGGAATATTTTGCAAAGTATATTGTCACATAAACTCATTGGGAATGGGCTCAAGGAGTTCGGGTTCTTTCCACAAGTTAGAACAAAGTGAGCTTCACTTGGCAAAGCTGGATGATGCTCCAGTTCCACCCAGGTGCCCTTCTCCTTGGCTTCCTTTTTCTTCCTCTTGTTTTCCTTGACACACTGGAGGAAACTATCTCTGCTCTTAGAGTGGCAAATGTGCTCCACACGGAAATTGATTCTTTTGGCAAGGGCTTTACCATTGATCTGCTTGTTCACAATTAGATCCAGAGCATGCTGTTTAACATTGTAGATCCTGCCAGTCTTGCCATGATAGCATTTAGGTGGCATGCCTTTTTGTATGGTGCCCATACCCTTAATGTACACAATGTCGCCCTTCTTGTAGATGTGCATATATGTTGACAAAGGCAGAACTTCATGTTAAGGAAACGTCTGGAGAACAGAGACCGGGTTTCACGCCTTTTGCCTCTTGTGTTTGTCATTTTCGCACCTTGAAAATGGCAAGTCCAGCCCAAAGAGAGGAATAGGCTTCCTTCTCCTCCTCTGAGGGCATCAGCGATTGGGCATCAGAGTAGACAAAATCATCCTCTTGGGCCTCTTGTCCTTTTGAAATGCCTTCTGACCCCAACCGCATTGTGTCATCAAAGGGAGAATATGGTTTATCCAGTGGAGTCTGTTTATTGGGTGACATTTGTATTTGCTTCAGTCTGGACTTATGAGGATGATGACCATATTTGTGGCCGTGACTGAGAGGAAGAGGAGTTAAAACCTCTGGATGCAGAGTGTGTTACCCACTGAAAAACAGATTGGCGCCGCTCTTCAGACATGAGACGCACAGGGAACCGATCAAGCGATGACAGGCCATGTTCAAAAATATAAATATTAAAAAGGTCTGGAAGATTGGTTCACGGTCTCTTGTTGAAGAACTGTACTCCAAAGACAGCAAATCACAAGAATTCTTAAATCCCTATAATTTCCTACAGGCAACTAGGATTAAAAACAAAAATGTTTCTATCGACTATCTGTGAAATAGGGTCTTATGGAAGAAACCGATCTGGTGTACTGGCTGCTCCTCCAAAACTGTAGAAAGGAACTGAAAAGATGAGGACTGTGTAGCTATAGTAGGTGTAGCGGTAGCAGTGGCTACGGGTCCCTTTGACACATAAGAAGACACCGGTATTGGAAATGGCACATGGTAACTGGCAGGAGCCCCCTATGCCTTTTTGCACCAGGGTCAAAGAACATGTGTGACATATATGTGATGGCAGCAAGAACATCGAAAAAAACTTTATCCTGACAATAGACAATAGGTCAGGTAACTACTCCATCACACCTATAAGAAAAAATATTAAAAAATGGAGTATGCAAAATAGTTACAGAAAATTAAAACGTAACCTTTACTTCACAATTTAAAAGATTTGTTTCTAGCAAAGCAGACTCCATACATAAATAAATAGGGTACATCAGTAATAGCCTCCTATAAATCATGAATTGGGTGCCATCGGAAGAAGGGATCAACTAGCCCTATTATCTCCCTAAAATGTTTGCACCACAATAGTAAGGTGGAGCACTCGCCCCGAAAAAGGAAGAACATCCCAATGGGGAACACGGAGGTTCAGCTGACAAGGCCGTAGTTAGAGTGGGTGCGGTGGTAGCCAGGGCTGTCGTCAGTCATCTATCAACCGTTTCAGTGCCCCATGCAGCTAAATCAAATGGGGCCCCTACCCATAACTAGTTCCTATTTTAACCTGTCAATGGGCCCATTTTTGATTAGGGCCCCTGAGAGGAGTACTGCCCTATTGGCACACCTGGCAACCCTTTCACAGTAGCCTGAACCCAAAACCAGCAGAAATGCTGTTATGGACACTGAGAATAAAATTAGTAGGAAGAATGAGTATTTGAAACAAGATTTATTTGAATAGAACCTTGAATATCGCTGTCTTTTCCAGCTTCATGACCCCAAAAGCAGTAGACCCCAAAATTTGCTTCAGGTTTGACTGATGCTGACGCTCATCATGACAACATTTGTGGCCGTGACTGAGAGGACGAGGAGGTAAAACCGCTGGATGCAGTTTGCATTAACCACTGAAGAACAAATTGGCGATGCTCTTCATTACTGAGATTCACAGGTAACCGACCGAGCGATGACAGGCCTGATGGTCCTGCAACTGACGATGTGCTCGCTTGTCCAGAGCACTGGAAGGAGCGCCTTGTCTCATACCTCGAGCTCCACGTCCTACCCCCCTCCTTGCTTGCTTACCACCTCTACTTAGCTCCATGTTCAGAAAGATAAATATTAAAAAGGTCTAGATGATTTATTCACAGTCTCTTAATGAAAAACTGTACTGCAAAGACAGCAAATCCCTATAATTTCCAACTGGCAACTAGGATTAGAAACAGAATTATTTCTATCGAATATCTGTGAAATGAGGTCATATGGAAGAACTGTAACACCAAATAAACAGTGTTCAGTCCCTGTAATTTACAACTGGCAAGTAGGACTAGCAATTGACTATGTTCTACGGATTGTCAAAGAAATGCAGTCCTTTCTGACAACCAGAGGTATAAATAGAAATGTTTTCTACGGAATATCTCTGAAATGTGGTCTTTTCCCACAACTGACAACCAGGGGTAGAAAAAGAAATGTTTTCTACGGAAAACCTAATAAAGTTATTTTTTTTCTGACAACCAGGATTACAAATAGTATTTTTTTTCACGGATTATCTAAGACATGCAGTCCTTTCTGACAATCAGGGGTAGAAATAGAAATATTTTCTACGGAATACCTAATAATTGTAGTCTTTTCTGACAACAAGAAGTACTAATAGAATATTTTTCCACGAATTATCTAAGAAATGCAGTCTTTTCTGACAACCAGGGGTAGAAATAGAAATGTTTCCTACACAATGGCTAATAAATGTGGTCTTTTCTGACAACCAGGAGTAGAAATAGAATATTTTTCAATGGATTATCTAAGTCATGCGGTCTTTTCTGACAACCAGTGGTAGAAATAGAAATGTTTCTACAGAATAGCTAATAAATGTGGTCTTTTCTGACAACCAGGAGTACACATAAAATATTTTTCTACGGATTATCTAAGAAATGCGTTTTTTTTCTGACAACCAAGGGTAGAAATAGAAATATTTTTTACGGAATAGCTAATAAATGTGGTCTTTTCTGACAACCAGAAGTACAAATAGAATTTTTTTCCATGGATTAACTAAGACATGCAGTCTTTTCTGACAACCAGGGGTAGAAATAGAAATGTTTTCTATGGAATAGCTAATAAATGTGGTCTTTTCTGACAACAAGGATTACAAATAAAATATTTTTCCACAGATTATCTAAGAAATGTGGTCTTTTCTGACAACCAGGGGTACAAATAGAAATGTTTTCTGTGGAATAGCTAATAAATTTGGTCTTTTTTGACAACCAGGGGTACAAATAGAATTTTTTTTGACGGATTAGCTAAGAAACGCAGTCTTTTCTGAAAAACAGTGGTAGAAATAGAAATGTTTTCTACGGAATACCTAATAAATGTGGTCTTTTCTGACAACCAGAAGCACAAATAGAATTTTTTTCAACGGAAAACCTAATAAATATGGTCTTTTCTGACAACTGACAACCAGAAGCACAAATAGAATTTTTTTCCACGGATTATCTAAGAAATTAGGTGTTGTGGAACAACTCTGGCAACCAATCAACAGTGTCCTTCTTTCAGTCCTTGTAATTTAGAACTGCCAAGTAGGACTAGCAATTTACTTTTTTCTACACTATAGCCAAGCAATGTGGTCTTACGCGACAAGCATTAAAGATTATAAACAGAATATTTTAATATGGAATATTTGGGAAATTGGGTCTTATTGTAGAATGGGGTCTTTTACACTGGCTGTCCCCCCAAGAAAAAACTGCTGCATGCAAATAAAGGGAACGGAATGAAGTTTTCTGCCAAAAGGCTGTATATCATAGCTATTTCGGTTTTGGGCTGATTTCCTAAGTGTCCTGTACACCGGCTGTCCATACCACACTGCAGCAGACGTGGAGGCCAAGGAATGACATTTTCCAGAATAAAACTGTATAGACCAGTGATTTCTTATGAGAGATTAACGTAGCTGTGTATGATGCAGAAGTTCCCCCCACAACCAAGCGACCCCCCTCCTTAGAAACTGCTTGCAGGTAGGTTAGGGCAATGCAGAAATAAAATATGCTGCTATCTCACAGAGATTTGATATGAGAGATTAATGTAGTGGTGTCTGATGCAGCAGCTGCCCCCCCCGAACCAAGCGCCCGCCCTCCCTCAGAAACTGAAAAGAGGAAGTTTAAGACACTGCAGCTGTTTCCAGATCTCTTACTAATACTGACTAGAATTGCCTAATCTTGCTGTACCCTAACCTATCTAATCTATCTAGTGGCCTTTCAGTAGTGAAAACGCTGGGAAAGAGTGTCTGCTAGCTTTGAAAAAATCTCAGCAGAGAGACAGCTATCCGTTCTGTTCACAGTGTGGAAGCTAATGGTGCGAGCAGGAAGTGCCGTGACATAGATAAAACAAGGTCATGTGATTATAGCAGCCAATGAGATCCCTACACCCCACACTGGTGACGTTCTTCACCCCCTCTTTGCTCTGCACTGATTGGCTGGCCGTCGAAAGTACAGGAAACTGCGAAAATGGCGTGATTTGAATCCGCAATCCCGATTGTTGATAAGATTTTAAAGGGGTTGTCTCGCTACAATGATTGGGTTTGAATTAAAAGATCTTTAAAAAAACAAGACTTTCAATATATGTTATTAAAATGTCCTATGATTTTGAGTTCCCTGGCATAGATGCATCAGCCCTAAAATTTTATATACCCTTTTTCACATGGCGCAGTGTGGGGACTCACAGCCTCTCAATACAGTCAGAGCACGGGCCCCCCCTGCACAGTATGTGATGCTTCTGTAGGGGGGGGGAGGCCCTGGTTTCTTTTAGCTGTGTCCCGGGATTAACCCTGGGTTGCCTGCCCCTCCTGCTCTCTACACAGATTGGGAGAGCAGAGGTGAGGTGATCTTGGTCAGACGTGTGACACAGTAAAGTGTTTTACTATAATCAGATGTTTTGGGGGAGCTTTTGACTTAAAAATAGAACAGATCGGGGGGCTGTGAACGGTTCATATCCCCCCTGCTCTGCTGTATTAGTGACACATTGTGATTATAGAAACACACTTCACAGCTGCCTGTTTGTTCTGACGGGTTGTTTGTTTTTGCTTAGATTCCCAAAGGAAATTTTGTATGCTAAGAGGTTAAAAACCTTTACATCCCCCCTGCTCTGCTATTAGCATACACAGCTTCAAGATCCTGGCCCATAGCCCTCATGATCAGCCCCTTCCCTGCTTCTATGACTCGTGGAGAGGAGCAGAAAGGGCTCGCACAACTCAGCACAGTGTAGCTGCCCCATAACCGATCTAGCCAGGCACCACGGGGTTAAATTTGGGCAGCAAACCCCCTCGCCCTTCCCCTCTGTATAGAATTACTGCAGTCAAGGAGAGAGCGTCTGTGTGCTGAGGGAGGGGAAAAGGGGAGGAGAAGAGGCAGACAAGAACACGCCCCAATTAAAAAACCCAAAGCTCCCAGCCCCCTGAGGTAGGCTGAAAGCCTGTAGTGAGACAACTCCTTTAAGGAAAAAATCAGATCAAATCAGAACTTCGATAAATGTGAAAATTGGTGCGATTTTAACTTTTAACCCATCTATCAGGTTCCAGTTACTAATGGATAAAAATTAGTAACCCCTAATGTTGTAAAAAAAAAGACATTTAAAAAATGATGCCAACCTACAGTGGACATATGGTAGATGCTAGTTCTAAACTATTTTGTATGGAATAACTATCTTAACGTTTTAAAATGCAAAAATTCTGATTTTTTTAAAAAAAAAAAAAAATTTTTTACATCATTCTGATATTTTTGTATGGACCAAAATTTCCTACTAACTTAAAGCACAATGTGTCACAAGAAAACAATCTCTAAAATAAAGGGGCTAGGAAAAAATTTTGACAAAGTTATTCCCACTTTAAAGTATACAGATTTTAATCTGTTAAATTTTAAAAAAGGACTAAAGAAGGTCAAAACGGGCTGCTGGTAAGGGTTAAAGGGTTTTCTCATAAAACATAGCCCCAAATGTTAGGAAAAAAGAAGACTTTTTCCCAAATTTTTCTTGATATTACTTAAAATTTCTTGATATTACCAATACACACAGGTTTTTTGGGTTACCATCCTCCCTGTCCCTTCCCGTTAGGAGAAAAAATAGTGTGATGTCCCCAGGAGGGACTGCAGCTTGAAACAGAGTATGTTACCCTTTACAACAAAAGAAAAATTTCTTTTGATTTTTATTTTGACTCTAATTTTTGGGAAAAAATAGATTCATCTCCTGAATCATGTCAGGGGAAATTTAGAAGAGCTGGTACCCCATACTTCTCATTACCCCGTCAAATCATTCACTTTATCATTAATGACCCCAGCATCTTTTTCTAGCATAGAACAAGGGAATTTTAACTCCAAAAAAAACACTGTCAGAAAACCCCAAGGCAAATTTTGTGCCCCCATGACCCCCAGGCACCAATTATGCATCTTAACAGAGTGGGTGCTTATTCACAAGTGGATTCGTTTAAAATTTCAGAAAACTTGGGTTTTCTGAACGAAGTCGAAGTTTGGGGTACTTGGGGAACAAGTGGCTTTTATTGAAAAAATGGCTGCGGCACATGGCGTTAAGGGGGCAAAGAACTCGGGGGAGGAAAAAGGGGGCATAGCCTACGATATGTCAGAGATGAAGCCAAATCAAGACCGGGGATCTTGACGTCACCGCACTATTAAGTCCGGGCGCGACGTGGGACTCATACCGCTCTCACTTACTGTTTAGGGAAGGTTGCCGCGACTGCTTGTAAAAGCTGAACTAAAAAACTTTTTTTTATACAGCTTTTTTTGGGGGTGTCTCTCTTGTCTCAGGACTGTTTTCTCTTAACATTCTATTTCTGATTTTTTTGGGGTTTTGGGATCTGAAGCCCAGGGTGTCCAGTGCAGCTGATATACATTTTAAGCTACTGCTACAGCACATTAAATATCCAGGGTGATCAAAACCTTTTTCGTTTTTACAATACAAATACCACTTCTTTTTGGCTGCTCAATTCTTTTGCGAAATTTTACATCCAGGGGGTTAATTGACGTTTTCTGCTGCTGGGGTGATAAAAGAAAACCTTTATTTACCGCCAAAAAACATTTTTCCTGTAATTAATTCAAAGCAAGGGTTTTAATTACAAGTTTTCCTCTTGTTTGTAGCGTAGAAAACACCCATTGTAACACGCTACAAAGCTCGTATTTTTGGGTTGCTCATTTTTTTGCAAAATTTTACATCCAGGGGTTAATTAAGCGTTGTCTCTGCGGGGATAAAAAAAAACTTTTCTTTCCCCCACCAAAAAATACATTTTTCCTGAGCATAATACAAGCGAAGGTTTAAATACAAGTTTTCCTTTTGTTGTGTAGCTAAAAAAACACGCCATTGAAAACCCCTACAAAGTCTTATTTTTTGGCTGTAAATTTTTTTGCGCAATTTACACCCAAAGGGTTTAACTAAGTATTTTTCTGCAGTTGTACTCATAAAAGAAACTTTGTTTTTAAACCCGCCACAAAAAATTCTGTACCAAATTCACCCGCCGGTTAATTAAGCCTGTTTGCTTTTATATTCTAAAATACACGGTTTTTAAAAAACGGCACATAAATCAATTTTCCTCCCATTTGGGGATGAATTTATATCCAAGGTTCCCAAGCTTCTTAGGGGGTTCATTTGGAGTCAAATACAGAGGGGGTATTTATCATAACAATATCTTCATCAAAAAGTGTCTGTAATTTTTTAAAAAAACATATTCAGACAGAGATTGGCAGGCTCTTCCCCTCGAGTGGCAAGGGGACAAACCTTCCAGGCCAGGTCGCAGCACAGCAAGGGGACGTTTCAGCAGGGGTCACTCGGGGGAGGGCCCCAACTGCCGCTTTTATCTAGCGGCCGTGGCGACAGCAACCCAAGGGTTCTTGGGTTGGTTGACAGGTCACCACTTCCTCCCAGATACATTGAAACCCCAGCAAAGTCGGGGGGAACGCAGACACAACCCTTACTTGGGTGGGCCCCGGGGGCGGGTGATTGGCCCCCACCTGTCCCCCAACCCCCCCTGTCCCATCCGGGTTCCCCAACCAGAGATCTACTTGTGGTCTGGGCCACACCCCTATATAGCGAGGTGAAAATTTGAGGAGAGCAGAAGCAGCACTGGCAGCGAAAAAATGGGGGCCAAAATCCCCTGCTTCTTGAGTAGGCGGAAAAGTAGTGGGAAAAGTGGGAGGGAGGTCATGTTTGTGAGGGGGCAGCCTCGCATACCAAAGGGGATGAGGGCAGCCGGGGGCAATGAAACACAAAAAGATGAGATGTGCCCACCGCACTTGGGGCCGGGTGGGCAAGGGCTTCATAATCGTAGGAAAAGGGCGTCAGCTGCGCGTCAGGCAGCGGGGCGCCGCAAGTGGTTGTGTGGCCGTGAGTCGCAGGGGGTGACAGGGGGGTCGGGAGCCAAGCGGGGCCCCGGGTAAAAAACCCCTTCCAGGCCAAAAAAGTAGCGGCACAGGGGCTCAGCGGGGGGGGCAGCGGGTGTATCACTCAGGTGGGGCTTTGGGGGTAAAATCCCATATTCGGGGGGTTGGGAGTTCTTTTTAAGACCCGAGGGGCCAAAAGGATTTTAAAAACGTAGGCAGAAAGTAAGCGTTTCCGGGGAACGTTTGGACCATGGGGCCCCTTCAAAAACCCTGCAGGTCACCATCCGGGTTTTTCCCGGGAAAAAAAAGTGGCCAATGTGGTGGTCCACCTGCCGCCACCAACAGCAGCAGGCACGCACCCGGGGCACGCATGCCATTGCAAGGGCCGGGGGGCTCCACCCCCCCTGCAAAGGGACTGTTTCTCTTGACATATCGCCCGGTCCAATGCTCCTGTCCTCGTACCATGGGGCCCCGCGTCGTTCAGCAGGCGATTGCAAAAGAACAACAAAACGCCAAACCATCCTAAGGTGCAGAAGCGACCAGCTCCTGTCCAAGTTTTGGGGCTGCAGTCCCCCCCTTTCCAAAAGGGGGGCTTTGCAACCGTTCAGAAAACAATGGCTTTTGGGCCCCGAGATGGAGGGTTCCAAGCCGTAATTTTTATTTTCCAAAAAAGGAGTACCCCAAATTCAAAAAATTTTGAAAAGAAAGTGGGCCCGTCCTTGAGCTTTTCATTTTGTTCCAAAGGGGCACGGGAGTGCGGGCGTCTGGAGCTGTAACACGGTCAGGGCCAGTACAGTCCTTTACGGCCCACGGGAATGTGCTTCTGGCCCAGGGACACCAACAACTTGGAAGGAAAGGCGCTTTCTCTTCCACGTTTTCAAACTTGGCTCCTGCGCCAATTCCCCCTCCTCCTCCACCCCCACCACCATCCAGCCTCCACAAGTACTGCTCCATCATACCACTTGGGAGGGCACAGAGGGGTCAGGACTTGGGTCGGCGAACGTAGTCAAAACGGGGGAATTTCCCGTATCAGCAAGAAAATGTGTGGCTTTTTCCCCACCAACCAAAAACGGAACCATGCTCACGGACAATGGAGGAACATGGGGGTCCCACTGCACCGAGGGGGGATGGTCCATGCGCCCTGCATGGCCATGGTTCAATCTGGTTGGAAAAAGGTTCCTGAAATCTTCCACCCATTTCAGAGATTCTGAGAATGGCCCGGAAACTGTGCATGCACTTATCCTTTTCAAAGCCAAACACCCCCTGAGTTGCAGCGGGAGAACGGCCCCCCCCCACCCCACTCTAAAATGGAGTTTCCACCCGTTTGGAATTCACCGCCAGTTTGGACCGACTTTTTAAAAAGAGAAAGGCCTTAACGATTTTTTGACGATCCAGACGGCAGGAGTAAACCCCCCGTGTAAATTTGAAAAGTCAGCCAGTGGCAGCTCATGCGTGAACCTTCCGTTTTTTTGGGCCATTCGGGAGGCCACTTATTTTTCAGTTGCCAGGACTACGGTTTAAAAACTTCATTTTCCCCTGCTTCATGTCCTGGAACAGATGCCTGAAAAATCTGCTGGGCAGGGGGACTGGGACGTGGGGGACACATCTCGCGGCCCCATGAGCCGGGGGGGACGAAATGGGGAGGGAGGAGGACATTGGAGAGAACATTTTTCGGGGGAAAATGAGTGGATTTTCTACCCGGTGCAAGAAGAGGAGCAGGGGGAGGGAGGAGGGGATGGAGAGAGGGGAAAACGAGGGAATGACCCCCAAGCACCTTTGCTATACAGTGGAGATGGAGGCCGGGAGCCCCCCGGGCCCTGTGCAGATGGCCCACAGCATGCTGATTTGCCTGGGTATGACAGCCCAAAAGTCACCATCCGGCAGGGGAGACTTTTGGGTCTCCACCCTATTGGACCCTCGCCACCGGTCCAAAATGGGAGCCTTTTTCCCCGCATTGAGAGGGAGGACAAACCAAATTTCTAAAGGGGAAACCTCCATTCTTGGCCTCTGCCTATTGCGGCATCGTCCCCCCCTCTACAGGTCTGACCGGGGGGTTTTTCGCGCTAACGTACTACTTTCCGGGCTGTGGGGGAAAGGTGGGGGTCGGAGCAACAGCTCCATCACAGAAAAACCCAAGTCTG
Organism: Phyllomedusa bahiana; assembly: GCA_025379985.1. Lineage (NCBI taxonomy): Eukaryota > Metazoa > Chordata > Amphibia > Anura > Hylidae > Phyllomedusa > Phyllomedusa bahiana. The sequence continues at coordinate 14,428 of JAODAL010008846.1, read as the reverse complement.
GATCCTGATGAGCTTCCTTCACCCGCCTATGAGGGGGGCAGTCCCAGCGCAGCAGGACCTGGAGCAGACCCTGAACCAACGTGTGGCCTACTTGGACACCCTTCCACCCCAGTTAGAAGATCCGCTGGACTCGGGCAGCCAAACGGATGTGTTGCCCCAACTTGCCGATTTGCAGTGGAGAAGCTGTCCTGCCCCGCCAGGTGGCTCAAGCGGGTGTTCAGTCGGCGGGGGCCATCGTTACCCCAAGGGGAACCCCTTTCCACGGGAAAGGGAAACGACTGACCTTTTCAAGATGAATCAGTTTTGGACCCCCCCGGGAAATGTCCACAAAACAATGCCTTAGGCGTCAACAAACATCACCAAATACACCTCACCCAAACTGGGAAAATGTTCTGGGTTAAAACCCTCCCTTTCCCCTCACCCCAATTCGATCCGCCACCCCCCTGATGCCACAAATCTGCTGACATTTTTCCCCATCTGCCACCAACCATCTTTACCGGGGAAATTTGATATTGCCACCCCCCCCCCCACACTCTGCCCCTTGGGCCACGCCCCTGACCTAAATTCCGGGCTGTTTTTTTTTCGGGGTGCCATGACACCACCCCTGGGTCTTTTGTCCACCCCCTCTGCCCTCTGTCTTGGGGGCCATTTGTGGCCTACTGGGGGTTTGGGGGGCCACCCCCCAGAAGGGCATTTTTTCCACTTCTGACCCATCATGCGGGCTGCAAAGGGGCCTGCTGCCGGGGCCCTACACACTGTGTCTTTGGGCCCACTGTTTTACCTCATCCCCGCTGGGCTCCCGGTTACCTACACACTCTGTCTTTGGCCCCTTTTCCCCTGCCCATGCTGCTGCCCACCGCCCCTCCACTTTCCTGCCCTTTTGTGCCACTCCGGTGGCCTACTCCAGTTTTTTTTGGCCCACCTCCAAATGTCATTGTGCCACTGTTTTACCTCATGCTCTGCCCCCCGTCCCCTCCACTCTCTGTCATTGTGCCACTCGGGGCCCTACCTACTTTTTTGGGCCCACCTCCAAATGTCTTTTGTCCCTGTTTTTACCCCCCAAGCTGCGCTGCCGTGACCTACACACTTTTTCCATTGTGCCACTGTTTTGCCCCAAAGCTGCTGCTGGGCGTTTCCGTACCTACCACTCTGTCATTGTACCACTGTCTGACCTCTTTCGCTGCTGGGGCTGCTGCGGGCCCTACACACTTTGTCATTGCCCCAAACCTGGGCCTACCCCCTTTTTTGCCACCTCCAAAATGTCATTGTGCCACTGGACCTAAATTGCTTGCCGTGACCTACACAACTTTTCCCATTGGCCACGTCTGACCCCCTGCCCCTGCGGGGTGGCTACTGCCCTTTAAACCTACAAAACTTTTGCCAAGCCCCCTCATTTTCCTACTCCTGTTTTGCCCCCCAAAAGCCCCAAAGGGGCCACGCTCCCCCAAAGCGGGTTGCTGCCCGTGACCTACAAACCTTTTTGCCCAATTGGGGCCACTGCTGACCCCATGCGCTGCTGTGGCTGCTCCCGGGGTGACCTACACACCTGACTTTGGGTACCACTGCCCTGACCTCAGGGGCTGCTGCAGTGGCTTTTGTTGTGCCTACACACTGTGTAAATTGTCCCCCCCTGTTCCAACATTTGTTTTTTGCCACCTCCAGAAGCATTTTTCCACTGCCCTGGGGCTCTTTCTGCTGCTGTGGCTGCTGCCGTCCCTTCACACTGTTTCTTTTGTGCCACTGCTGACCCCCTTTCCCTGCTGCTTGGCGGGCCTGCCGGGGACCTACACACTGTTTTCCATTGTCCCACACTTTGGCCAACTCCTGTTTTTGCCACCTCCATAATTCCTTGTGCCACTGTCTAAACCACAATGCGCTGCCTGCCGTGACCAAACACCCCGGGGTTTTTGTGCTTACTGCCCCTGACCTAAAGATCCCCTGCGTGGCGCTCCCCCGGCGACCTACACACTCTTCATTGAAACCACGGGCCCTTAAACCCATGCTCTGCTGGCTGCTGTTTTGTAAACCTACAAACGTGTCATTTTCCCATCTTTTGGCCTACTCCTGTTTTTCCCAAACCTCCAAAATGTCATTGTGCCACTTTTTGACCTCATGCTGTGGCTGCTCCCGGGGTGCCCCACACACGGGTTCTTTTGTGCCCTGCTGACCTCATGTTGCTGCTGTTGCTGCGGGCCGTGACCTACACACATTTGTCAAGCCCCACCCCCGGCCTACTCCTTTTTTTTGCCACCCCCGGGAATGTCATTGGGCCTTTGCCCTCCCTCATGCGGCTGCGGGCCGGGGCCCTTTACACACGGGTTCTTTTGTGCCATTTTTTCTGACCTCATGTTTGGCTGTGGGGGGCGCTGCCTTACCCCCACATTTGTTTCAATGCCCCCACTCGGGTGGCCTCCCTCCTGTTTTTGCCACCCCCCAAAAATTTTTCATTGTCCCCACTGCCCAACCTCATGCGGTAGCCCTCCCCGTGACCAACAAACTTGTCATTGTCCCACTGCCGGGACCCTTGTTTCCCCCGCTGTGACCACCACTCTTGCCCAATTGTACCACCCTGGGCCTACAACTTTTTTGCCACCTCCAAAATGAAATTTGGGGGCCACGCCGGGACCCCAGCGTGGCTGTTTGCCGTAAACCTACAAACTGGGGCCCATTGGGCCACTGTTTTGACCCAGGGCCGCTTTTGGTTTTTGGTTTGGGCCCATGACCTCCCACACTTTTCCCATTGTCCCCCTTGGGGCCTACCCCCTTTTTTTCCCAACCTCTAAATGTCATTGGCCACTTTTCTACCTCAATCGGGCTGCTTGTTTGTTGAGCCGGTAAATTTCCACACTGTGTAAATTTTTCCCAAACTCTTTTGGCCAATTTCCGGTTTTTTTTGCCCCCTTCCGAAGGTATTGGTGCCACTCTCTGGCCTCATCCCGCTTTGGCTGCCCCGGGCCCCTCCACACTCTGTCACTGATTTTTCTACCGAGCCCTCAGCTTTTTTTTTTTCCCGGGCTTCGCCCCATGACTTTATCAGGCACATTCCCCCTTAAATTTTTTTTGGTAAAGTTTTTCCCCTAAAGTGCCCGGGGAATTTTATGTGAAGCGTTTTCTAAGAGGGGGGCCGGAAATCAGTCGGTCAAAACTAAAACACAACATTGTATAAAGACCAAACCAACCCTTCCCCTCTGCATATTTAAGCAGGGCAAAATTTTTCTACAGCCCCCTGCGGGCTCTTTTGCAGCCAGGAAATAGCTTTTTTTTAAAGTGATTATCCCGAAGTAATTTCGGAGCAAAGTTATTTTTTGTCAGGAAATTCGGGGGAAGTGAGCGAAACCCGGGAATTTTCAAGAAATTCGTCCCCCATTTTCTACCCAAACCAACCACCCTTTCCCAGGGACGGTTTGTCACCCCCTCCCACACCTGTCTTTTTTTGCCACTTAGGACCTCTTTGCGTTTCTGCTTTTGCTGGTCCCTGCCCATCCCCCACAAACATTGTGCCACTCTCTGACCCCCATGCTTTCCCTCCTGACGCCGTCACCTCCCCAACCCTCTTCTTGGGGCCACTTTTGGGCCTACTCCGGGCTTTTGCCACCTCCAAATGTCTTTGGGCCCCACTCTCTGACCTCATGCTACTGCCACCGTCACCTCCACTCTCTGCCCAATTGTGCCACCTGGGGCCCCAATTTACTTTTTTTCCCACCTCCAGAATGCCCAAAGTGCCATTTGCCGACCTCTTTCTTGCCCCCGCACCCCCCACTCTCTGTCTTTTGGGGCCACTCTGACCCTTTACTACTTTTTTTGGGCCACCTCCAAAATGTCATTGTGCCACTGTCTGACCAAAAGCTTTTTGCTCCCCGTTCCCCTCCACACTGTTCATTTGGCCACGGCGGGGCCTACTCCAGTTTTTGCCACCCAAAATGTCATTTGCCACTGTCTAAACCTCATCGCTGCCCGGTGGACCTCCACCTCTGTCATTGAAACCATCGTGGCCTACTACGTTTTGCCACCCCAAATGTAATTGTGCCACTCCTCCCTCATGTGCTGCTTGGCTGCCTCCGTGCCCTCCACACTGTGCATTGTCCCCACTATAACGTGGAAATCCCTAAAGAAGCATTTATGCTATCTATCATACATAAAAAAAATTTGAGTTCTGGGTTCACATTTTTTGACAAAGATGTTTAACTGCCCCGACTTTCAACGTGATCTCAAAAGGGTGCCACACATCTTTTACTCTCAATAACCACATCAGGCCTCTCACGGGGCCCCACTGACCCCCTTTTATCCGGAGAAAAAAAAATAAAAAAACACCCAACCTGCAAACTGCACTTCTTAGACCCTGTAGATGGCAGGGCAAAAACAAAAGGGGGCCCCCTTTTTCCTCCCCATATAGGTTAAAACAATATATACCAAATATAACTAGGGTTCTGCCAAAAAACACCTCTAAAAAACATATGAAACCTTGGTGCCACGCAGGGGTGCGCACACATAATATATATATATTTAAAAAATACAAAAACACGCATCCACTGCCACGGCACATTACGCAAAAAGGGCAATACATAACGTGGAATTCCCCAAAGAACATTATTATCTGTCAAAAGAAAAAAACTTTTTAAATTTTCGGGTTTACATATTTTTTATCAAAAAGTTTTGAACGCCCAATTCAACGTGACCAAATAGGGCAGCCACACTATCTTTTACCTCTCAAAAGAGCCACTTTGGCCCCACGGGTCCATTCGGCAAAAATAAAAGGGGAAAAGGGGCAAAAAGAAAAAAATTCCTTCAGCCTCAAACTCTGACTTTAAAAAAAGTAGCCCCCCCTGAAGAAAAACACAGTTACCAACATGCTATTAAATAGTTATATCAAATAGATAGAGCCCTACAATATAATCCACCCCCCGTCTGTTCAGTTTACAGAGAGAGTAAAGAGTAAAGAGAAAGGTATGCACAACATTTAAAACCCCCCCCCCCCAACATTGTTTATTTATTAAGATATCCTCTTTTAAGACCACCAACTTTGGGGTCCCCGATTCCCCTCCCGCCCTTTGGGCCCTTAACCCCCCAAACCCAAAGGGCCCATTGGGGAAGAGACCCAAACTTTTTTTGGGGGCAATTTCCCCAAATAACAAAGCGCAACACTCGCTTACCCGTTTGCTTGCTTGACCTCTTGAGCCACAATCATTTAATGACTGGCAGTCAGGGTTTCCCTTTGTGCCGGAAATTGATGACATTGCTAGAGGCCAGCACCTCTTGATGCTACCCGTTCTTCCCCCTTGGTAACAGGCTGTACACTGTCAAGTTCTACTGTACCGATACATTGTCCTGTTGACAACCCATAAAAATGAATAAACAACAAAAGGACAACATCTTTGTCAAAATTTAAACCTGGGGAACTGGGCGGGCCAGAGGAAATTTTTCCAGGGGTGAATTCACTACAGAGTTAAAAAAAGGGTCGGGATGCATTTGTGGGGTTAAAAATAAAACAAGTTATGTGACTTGGATTTTGGAGAGGGGTCGTTGATCCGGGAAAAATTTATTCTATTGCCAGTTTTGGAGTGGGGAAAGGGGAAAATTTTTTCCCCAAAAAATAGGAAAAAGGCTCAAACCCCTTTGGGGGAAGGGTTTGTGAAAGGCCCGGCCCGAAACACAGACTATTTTTATTTGTGTTTTTATTTTTACAAGAAAGGGGACATATGAGTTTTAAATAGGGGAAAATTTGGAAACAAGTTTAAAGTTTCCCAAAAAAAAAACGAGGGGGGGGGGGGAAGGGGGAAGGGCATACCTGTGATGTTTTTCCCTCCCAATAAAGGACCCTGCCCCCAGGGATCCCCCCCCCTACCCCACCCGGGGCTAAAAAATTTGAGTGATCATTACTTGGCCGCCAATTTGTGAGCAACCCGGGCCCAAAACCTTAGAACTGAAATTTTAACAGTTTTTAATTTTAAAAAAGGCAAAATAAAAAATGTTAAAAAAAACCAAATTACAAAATTAAATTATATGGGAAACCCTTGTGCCAAAATCTAAAAACAATAATTTAAAATTGCAGGCCCGGGAGAAAAAAGCATGGAGAGTTTTTGCAGCAAAAGCAGCCTACACCCCCACAGACAGCTGCCCATGTGCTGAGCATCATGACACCTCTATATTTGATGATTGAAAACGTGAAAAAGGGAAAAAAATTTCAAATAAAAGCCTTTGAAAACCATCACTTTCTTTTGTCCACCCAAAAGGGACTTGTGGCAAAGGGAAATTTGGCAATTTATATCATATTTGTGAACCACTTACCCCCGCCGCTCCCAAAAACCACTGGGAATGCACCATAAACCAAAAATTAAAGGAAAAAAAAAAACCACCACCGGGACCCCCCCCCGGCACAAGCCTCACCAAAAACCCCTGACTACGGGGGGGTTTTATTTATGCAATCAAAAGGGAAAAAGGAAAGGTCTTTGAAAGCTGGGGAAAAAATTTGGCGTTTTATATTAATGCTCAAACTCCTTTACCTTAAGCCGCTTTCACCACTGGCTCGGGAAGGAAAAACCCAAAAAACCACAATTGGGGAAACGTTAAGCAGCGGCTCCCCGGGAAACCCACCCTGCAAAAGGCCTCCCCACCCCCCCACCAGCCCCAAACAAAAACCGGGAGCGACCATCAACACGTTTAACCAAAAAAAAAACATTAAATTAAAGTATTAACGGGGTAAGACAAAAGATCAAGAACAGGTACTAGCCCCCAGGTAACGGGAAAGGGGAAGCTGATACCTTTGTACATAGCGGGTTTCAAAATACACCCCATGAGATAGATGCTTATGCTTATAACCAAGGCAGCATAAAACATACCCCCCAAAACTGCCCCGTTTTTGGGGCGGGCCCTTTCCCAAATCAGAGGGTGTAACCCGCCGTCCCGGAAAAGTGTTTTAATGCCCGATTCTCACTGAAAGACTGCGGGGGCGGGTTTGGCCACCCCCCCTTTCCCCTTTCCCGCACTGCCAAAAACCAACTTTCCTCCCCTCCTGCTCAAAAGCAAAAGTTTTGGTTGAGCGGGAGGGTTTTTTATTGGTGAAAAGGTTGGCGTGTTTTCTGGTTTCTGCCCCCTTCAGCCCAGTTTTGTGGAGAGATTCGGCTCCACTTTTGTGCGTTTGTAGGAATCACCTCACTTTCCCTTGCCCCAAAAATAAGTCCCCAAAAGCACCCTCCCCTCCCGTGCTGTGCGCTGATATACAGGGGGGTGGGGCTGTATACAACCCCCCTTTGTTTTACTGCTTTGGGATTCCCCTCTCTTCACTCTATTACAACCCCCCCCCACCACTGTCCCTGCCCCCCCTGAAATGCTCCCCCCTGTAAACTTACTGCCCCCATCCATGTACTGCTCCCTCCTGTCATTTTACTGCTCCTCCTGCCCCTGTACTGCCCCAACCTTTTCACTGTACTGTCCCAGCCCCTTTGAAACTGCTCCTCCTGTCACTTTTACTGCCCCCAAGTCCCTTTTCTGCTCCTCCGTTCAGGGTTCTGTCCCTATTTCCTGAAATTGCCCCCTTTCCTGTCATTTTACTGCCCCCAGCCCCTGTACTGCTCCCCCCCTGTCACTTTTCTGTCCCTAGTCCCTGTACTGCTCCTCCTAACCACTGTACTTCCCCAGCCCCCTGAAATTGCTCCCCCTGCCCACTTTTTTGTCCCCAGCCCCCTGTACTGCTCCTCCGGGCCCCTGCCCTGCTCCCCTGTCACTGCCCCGCCCCAAACCCACGTACTCCTCCCCTTCACTGTTACTGTCCAAAAGGGTCCCTGTACGGGTTTCCCCGGCCCACTGAAACTGCCCCCAGCCCGCAGTACTCCTCCTCCTGTCACTTTTCTGCCCCAAAGTCCCTGTACTCCTCCCCCTGCCCACGTACTGCCCTTTAAGGGGCCCCTTTTACTCTCCCCCCCTGTCACTGTACTTCCCCGCCCCTTGGTACTACTCCTCCTGCCCACTTACTGCCCCCAGTCCCTGTACAAACTACTCCGTCACTGTACGGGCCCCAGCCCCTGTACTGCCCCTTTCTTTTCCACTGTACTGTCCCCCAGCCCCCTGTAATACTCCCCCCTGTAAATTTGGACTGCCCCCATTCACTGAAATTTCCCCAGCCCCCCTGTATGACCCCCTTTTACTGTACTGTCCCCAGCCCCCTGGACGCCCCTTTCCCGTCACTGTACTGTCCCCGCCCCTGTACTACTTCCCCCCTGTCACTTTTCTGTCCCCATTCCCTGTACTACTCCCCTTTTCACTGAAACTGTCCCAAGTCCCCCCTGAAACTGCCCCTAGTCCCTGTACCCCTTCCTCCTGTCACTGTACTGTCCCTAGTCCCTGTACTGCTCCCCCCGTCACTTTTTTTGGGTTCCTAGTCCTTTTGTACTGTCCTCCGTCATTTTAAACTGCCCCCCCAGTCCTGTACTAACTTCCTGTCATGAACTGCCCCCCAGTCCCTGAAAACTGCCCCCAACCCTGTACTGTCCCTACAGTCACGGGTACTGCCCCCAGCCCCCGTATGCTCCCCCTGTCACTGTACTTTCCCCAGTCCCTGGACTGCTCCTCCTGTCACTGTACTGTACCCAGTCACTGTACTTCTCCTCCTGTCACTGCACGGTCCCCAGTCCCTGGACTGCTCCTCCTGTCACTGTTCTGTCCCCAGTCCTTGTACTGCTCCTCCTGTCCCTGTACTGTCCCCCCAGTCCCTGTACTGCTCCTCCTTTTCATTTGTTTTTCCCCCCCCAAATTTCCCCTGTACTGCTCCCCCTGTCACTGTAACTGCCCCCTGTCACTGTACGGGCCCTCCTGCCCTTTATATTAATTCCCCAACCCCTCCCTGTACGCCCCTTTCCTGTCCCCGTACTGCTTTTTCCTGTTACTTTTTCCGGGTCCCCAGTCCCTGAACGGCCCCCCCTTTGTCCCCTGTACTGCCCCCGCCCCTGTACGGGCCCCCCCTGTAAACTGTTACGGGTCCCCAGTCCCTGTACTGCTCCCCGTCACTGCACTTTTCCCCAGCCCCTTTGGACTGCCCCTTCCCTGTAAAACTGTTCTGTCCCCAGCCCCCCTTAACCCTCCTTTTCACTTTACTGCCCCCAAGTCCATGTACGGGGCTCCCCTGTCATTTGTTTTTTCCCCAGTCCCTGTAGATCCTCCTGCCATTTTAAAACTGCTCCTCCTGTCATTATACTGTTCCCATTTCCCCTTTTACTGCTCCCCCTTGCCCCTTTGTAGGGTCCCCCTGTTAAAAGTTCGGGCCCCCCACCCTTTTAAATGCTCCCCCTTCACTGAAACTGTCCCCCCCCCGTTAACTGCTCCTCCTGTCACTGCACTGTCCCCAGCCCCTGGAAGCCCCCCCTTCACTGTTCTGCCCCCCAGTCCCTGTACTGTCCTCCTGTCCCGGGTTCTGCCCTCCCGGGTCAGTACGGCTCCCCCTGCCCCACTGTTCTGTCCCCAGCCCCCTGAAACTGCTCCTCCTGTAAACTTTTCCTCCCCCTCCTGTCACTGTACTGTTCCTCCTTCATTTATGCTGTCCCCATTCCCTGTACGGGCTCCTCCTGCCCCTGTATTTGCACCTCCTGTTACTTTTCTGCCCCCAGTCCCTGTACGGCCCCCTCCTGTCACTTTTACTGACCCTCCTGTCACTTTTAACTTTCCTCCTGTCACTGTACTGCCCTCCTGTCATTGTATTTCCCGCTCCGTTACTTTACGGTTTCCCCCAGGGCCCACTGTCCCCTGCCCCCCCCATCCCTGTCCCTTTTCCCTCCGGGTCACTGTATTTCCCCTCTCCTGTCACAGAACTTTTTTTTATAGCTATTTGTATTGGTTACTGTAAATAAATTATGTTATAAAAAATACACACGGGAACCGCAAAAACGCCTTTTGTTTGGTTGGCGTGACTGTGGGGGAGGTGGGGCATAATTAAAAAGGGGTGGGGCAAGGGGCATGTCCTGAAAATGATGTAATTGTTTTGGGTTTTTGTGGCCGTAGGCGTGGCCTGACATGTCCCTCTTTGCAATCCTAAAATTGGGGGTAGAAATACAGCACAGGAAATCGGTATACAGTACTGTGAAAAGGTGATCTATTACAGATCTCCAGCCTTCAGAGGCAGGAGACCAATTACCCTTTCACCCAGCATAGTTAAATCTGTATAGGAGTCAGTATCCAGAGCTGACATGATCTATAACTACAGAGTAAGTTCAGCCTCACACTGAAACCTCATTTCTTTGGTCTCCATCTTCTCCTAAAGATGCTCTCTTCTTCTCACCAGTAAGCTCCTCAGTACATGTTAAACCTCACAGCTCCACCATAGAGAGCTCAGAAAAGGCAAAATGTTAGGCTATGTCTACACTGCAGTGGATAAAAAATGACCTGAAAACCATAATCCTAAAAACATTCACTTAAAATGAGTTTTTTGTTTTTTCCACGCCTGCTAAAAGCAACTGAAAAAAACGCCATTTTTTTGCCATGATTTGCGTTTTTTGGCGTGTTTTTTGCTTGTCTTCAAGTTCTGTTTTTAATGGTATGAATAAAGGCAGTCATTGGAATGTAACTCCACGCCTACAAAAGGGATGTAAAAGCACATTATGGCATATATATATGTAATTTTGTAGTCGTTTTACGGATTTGGCGCTAATTAAAGTTATCTTTCGTTGCCACTAAAAAAATTTTGTATAAAAAATTGGTGTTATTGTTTTTTTTTTTTACAGATTTTGGTGCCTAAAATCTGTAAAAAAAAAAAAGTATTTTTAGTGTCATAATAGTGAGCCAAATTTAATTGCGCAAAAATTCACATAAACCTTATTTTTAGACGACAAACAGCGAGGATAAACATTACTTAGCGCCAAAAATCCATAAATTCTGCGTATTGAGCCTGGAATGTTGCATTCAGTTTCTCCCCGGGGGCCCCCCCCCGGGGGGGGGGCGGTTTCGCGTGCGGGGAGGAGGAGAGACGAATCCCACTGTTGCTATGAGAACGGTGGATTACCGTAATTACTGCGACGGATTGGCGCCGTACTGCAGCGCAAATCACGGCACACAGTACGGGCGCCAATCCGCAAAGCGAAAATAAGCCGTGTGAACAGCCCCCTTTAGCCGTCAAAATCCGAAAAAATTCAAAAAAAACGTTTTTTAGCGACAAAAGCAATGATATCATTATTAGCGACCAAAATCCATAAAAAAATGTCCAATAGTAAAAATTTTCTGTTGCTGCTCTGGCGTTTTCTTGCCAAACAATGTTTCAAAAAATCACCGTAATAAAACATGCAGAAAAAAAAAAATCCATAAAAATGTCCATCCAATAGTAAATTTTTGTCTGCTCTGGCGTTTTCTTGAACATGTTTCAAAAAGAATCACCAGTAAATAAAACATGCAGAAAAAAAAACGGTTTGTGGAGACTACAGGATGTTTTTTTTCAGTGTACTGTGAACTTCACACTGTGCGTATTTTAAACTGTATGATGAATAATCATGTGCATTTCATCCCTGCACTGTAACATCACTGTGTTTTATCCTGTACTGTGACATCACTGTGTATTATTTTGTACTGTGACATACCATCTGTGTGTATACCATACCTGTACTGTGACATCACTGTATGCATTATCCAGGGGCGTTTGCTAGGGTCCTAAAAACATTCCGGGGCTCGGGCCCTTTGTGTTTTTCTGGGTAGGGCTGGGTTCCACACGACATGTTTCACGCCTCATTGTGAACTGTGGATGTTTTTTTTACTGGGAAAAAACTTGGTTTTTCCTGTCCACTATTTTCTGCACATCCACACAGATCCCGTCCATTCCTCAGCGTCATGAACAGTAAAAATCACCATGACATATTCGTAATTTTTCGAACTTCTCTCACTTTTCTTATGAACAATACCCCTAAACAGGCACCAAAACATACACGATACATGGAGCAAATCTACAGAAAAGTGATTGGTACTTAAACCCTCCTACAAAAACCAAAGACCCAAAAAACTATTTACTACATAAGGATCAAATAATCCTGCCAGGACCCACAATGAGAATATCAGCTGTACACTGGCTGCATGAAGACATATTACCACGGCCACTATAGTGACCATATAGTGGTAAGTACTGTTGTTGTAGACGCTCCTGCAGACATATAAGTGATTTGCACTGCAGTTACATTTAGTGACTCCAGGAGACGTCTTTTTGATCAGCGTCGTTCACCTTCCTTCTCTTCTCCCATCCGGTTCACACCTTCATGTGACTTGCTCCCGGCATAATGTCACTGTGATTTGGACACAAATATCTGAGGAATCTCACATTTCCAGCAACTCCCTTATTATAGGTATAGCAGTCCCCTCAGTTAGGTATATAGGGGCACTGAAGCAGTATATGGGGCCACAGGCAGGTATATGGGGCCACAGGAAGGTATATAGGGGCCACGGCAGGTAATATAGGGGCCACAGGGCAGTAATATAGGGGGGGCACAGGCAAGTTATATGGGGGCACTAGGCAGTATTTGGGGCCACTGGCTAGTATTATGGGGGCACTGAGGCACTTGCAGCTGAAGGTGCCAGTCGTGTGCTCCAAGCCCAAGGGCAGCGGCCTGGAGCCCGGGAGACTCGGGGCACAGGGAGTTTTATTCCATAGTTGCCAACTTTTGAAAATGAAAAAGGCCATCCGGGGTCAGGAAGCCACAGCCCTTTGTAGGTCCATCCCCATCTGTAGGGTCAGACCGGAGATAGAGCACATACAATCATCAGCAATATTAATAAACAATAACAATGTTAACTTTTTGGGACCCAAATTTCGGTCCGTGAAACGTTGGACCAACCGCAGTCTGAGTCGATAGCTGCATCGCATGCACAAGTCAGTGGATCACTAGATCACAAAATTTCCCTTCGTCCTCCCTAATTGTTCATGACTTCTAGCTAACCCTCCATCACAAGCTGGAAATGGCGCCTTAGCTTGAGCGGGTCCTGAAAAATAATCTGCCTGCCCTCCACCTGCACTTTTAGCTTTGCGGGGTTACAGGTGCTGAAAACGTTATCGCAACTGCCCTTGGTGTGCCTGCCAGACGTGGGGTGGATACAGCTTTCTTTTTTGGGCCACACTTGAGAGAAATCCTTGGAACAAAAGGATTTTAATGCCCTCTACAAAAAGATGTCCTCTCCAAATAAGCCCTCACACCTCTCCTTAATTCCCCAAATTAGGTATTTACTATCACTGGGGTGGGGGTCTCCCCTCTCCCCTTCCTGCCTCGGGGTCCAGCCTATGAGCTCTTTCAATGACATACTTGTCTGTGGGAACGCGATATCGGTTTGGGGGAGTTTATCTTGGAGGAAGGTAATCAGGGAGTCCCCGGGGGATGGATTTGGACCCCACAAAGGGGAAGAATTTCCCTCTGCGTTTCCCAGATCACATCGTCTCTTAAAATCCTCATTTCCCTAGCCTTGCAAGAATTGTTCCACATTGGAATGGTAACTTCACAAGATGCCACCTTGTTCTCAAGCTCACTTTTTTCTGCGTGTTGCGTAATCATTGTTTAAAAAAGATTAATTGAAGTAGCAAGACCTCAAACGCTATCCAAACATGGGATCTATTTTTGGGGACCTCTTGGGTATGGCGGCCCAAAAGGGTTTTTTGGCTAATTTCCTTGCGGGGGCCCTGTCGGACTAGATGGGGATTCTGGAGGGGGTACTCCATCTCCTAAGGTGGTCCTGGAAGCGGGGCTTTCCCTCACGGCCCCCCGGGGAGGGCCCTGAGCAAACCGGGGGCCCTTTTTTTTTGAAATTTTTAGGGGGGCCCTTTTACGGCTAGATGCCCCCGCACTTTTTGGGGAGCTGTCCCCCGTGGGGAAGACGGGTTTTTGGCGGTATTTTCTCTTGATTGGGTTTTAGTAGAATTTTGTCCATCCCCCCATTTCAGAGGGACGGGGAGGCAAATTTGTAAGCTTTCGAAGGGACCCCGGGAGATTATCAAAACCATATCCAAAAGTCCTGGGCCCCCAACACCCCAAACTTGGCCGCAGGTTTTATTTACAAACCCCCGCTAAAAAAGACTTACACAGTAAATCCAGCACACAGCGTTTCACAGCAAGAGCAAACAAATCAACAGCCCCGGACCTTTGCTCCCTCCAGTGGGGCGGCCTGCTGGTGCCGCCTCAAAAAAATGGGGAGAAAATTTTAAAAACCCCCGCAGTGCCCGAGTGTCACCCTGTTCCTGTCAATCCAGGGGGAGGGGGGACAACAAGGGTCCAGCAGCTCTGTTCTCAAGCCAGGTTGTCTCCCCAATCAGTTTTTTGAAATAGGGTTTGCAGAGCCTACTCTTTCAAAATTTTGCAGAGGGCAGAGCCCGGGCCAGTCCACTGAGGCGAAAAGACAGAAACGTCACCAATCCCGGGGAAGCCGCGGTTTTTGCTCAAGGAAACACGATTGGGCTAATTAAGCATTTAAAAAACAACGCCCC
>JAODAL010008845.1:0-114660 GCA_025379985.1 Phyllomedusa bahiana | reverse complement strand
GTAAATTTTAAGGGCAAAACCCGTAAAAATTTGGATTTTTACACCAAAATCGTAAAAAAAAAGTGATTTTTAGGGCCAAAATCCGTAAATTGTGCTTTATTCCCCCTTTTTTTTGGGGGGTTTGCCCCAAAGGTTTAAAATTTATGCATACTTTAAAAAAAAAACAGATTGAGACCACAAAAAAACTTTGTGTAAAAAAAATCGCCAAAATCGCAAATCGGAAAAAAAAGGGGGTTTTTTTTCAGCTGCTTTGACAGGAGGGGACAAAAAACTCGTTTCAATAACGTTTTTATTTAATCTTTTTCAAGTCGTTTTTTGGACTGCAGTGTAGACATAGCCTTGGGCGGGAGTTACTTTGTGGCCCATCTCTCCTGGACTGGCCTTCGGGAGGGTGGGTGCGGGAAAGACATCAGGTCCCCAAAATTATTGAATGCCGGGGTTTTTATGCCCCATGGTCCCCCCTAAAATACAGACTGCAGGCTGTTAGAAATGTGTTGGCACAGTTGCTAGATAAAAAAAACCCACAGAGGGGTGTTAAGGAAATGAGTTTTCATATAATTTTTTTTTTTTTAAGTTTTTGTTTTAAATGGGATAAGAAAAGTTGAAAATTTTTTTGGAAAGGCCTTGCAGTGTTTGATTATGGTTCTGTTGGGGGCCGTTTACACGGGCAGTGGACAAATCCCGGTGGGTTTTGGGCCGGCCGGATTTGTCCTTTTTGGCCGTCCCCCCGGCCCGGGGGGGGACGGCTTTTCCCCGGATGAGCGGAGAACACCCTCCCCCTTTATTAGATTCACATGTTCCGTGGAAACGGACGGAAGATTTGCATGTTCTTTTTTTTTTCGCCGGTCCGCGGCACAAAACCACCGGGCGGAAAAACCCGTGCAGTGGGGACTGCTGCACGGTTTTCCATAGAGCCCCTTTGTGCTCTTTTTGGGGGCCGGTTTTTCAGGCGGTCTGAAAAAAAAAACGGCTAAAAAACCGGCGAAAACCCTTTGCAGGGGGGGCAAGCCAAAAACATCACCCACATAGTGTTCTTTCCCGCACCATTACTGATCCCCAAACATGGATTGTTGGATATAGGAGAGCAAACTTATTATCTATAGCTGACAGGGCATTTAAAGGCCCAAAAAAATGGTAATATCCAGGGCTTATGATAATGTGCCCTCCATTGATCCAGACCTGGGGTGTTAATCATTTTGTTAGATTTGTCCCCCTTAACCACAATTATACTGCTTTTACGGGAAATCCTGGTCATAAAACATTTTTCATAATGCAGCAAGGAGGGGTGAGCTGAGCCATAGTTGATCAGGAGGTCACAAAGGTTTGGTATGTGCTGATCACTTTGGCCCCTTTGGGGTCATCTTTACTAAAGTCTCTATCTCCAGGGGAAAACCAAAATCAGTGTTATGGAACTCTTTTGCTTGTCATACGAACATTATATGGTCTTTCATAGCTACAGACTGTAGTATAAAAATGTAATGTTCAAAAAACAGGTCTACTACAAAGAAAGAACCCTGTTTCCCCCAAAAAAAGACGTGTCTTTTTTTAAATTTTTTCCCCAAAAAGAGGCAAAGATTTTTTTTGGGGATGTTTTTTTTTTCTAGAACAATAATTCAATTTTCATTGACAAAACTAAAACAGTATTAAAATGTAGTTTTGGGAAATTTTATGGAACATACTTTTTTGTATTAATTTATGTATAGCCTCAATAAAAAATATTTTCTTCTTTACCCTATTCTTCATGTTTTTGTGGTATTAAAATGTGTTTTTTAGGGGGGGTACGGCATGTGGTGGGCTGGGGGTTTTCCGAGCCCCTGTACCCTAAGGTTTGGATGTTTTTGCGTATATGTTTTTTAATATGCTGTGGATTTCATCACAAAACTAGCATAAGCAGCCAAACTCTGAATTGCATAAAAAAATTCCACTATTTTTTTTTTCGGGGGTGTCTCATTTTCGGGGAAACAGGGTATGTATTTGTTTATCATTGTTTGATCATTTAGGATTCTAAACAGATATGGTTTCAAACGCCAGGAGAAAAAATAGAAACTCCGTCTAAAGATCAGAAAGATCTGAAAAATTCAAAAATATAATCATAGAGACACTTGCTCAAAAAAGGTGTTCTTTATTCATAGCAGTTTATCATTGTTTGGTCATTTTAGTAATCTAATGACGTTGCTCTCAACATAAGAATAAGCATAAATAATCTCCCCTTTGCTTTCACTCCTAGAAAACATGGTGCAGGGTCCTGAGTAAGAGGTTCAGACAACAATTTTTTTCTGATTAAATGTGCTGGATCTGAGTTATTTCAGTGAGCATCCTGGCAACGACACAGGCATCCTGGGAATTCATTTCATTTAAGTTGGATCAGATGGAAATGAAGAGGCAAAATCCTTAGTAGGAAAAAAATTGGGCCCAACCCTTAATTTTGGTACCCGTTCATGCCTTGTTTGCTTAGCACCTCGTGATTCTTTTTACAGCAAAAAAACCTTACATGAAGGGCGGGGGTATAGCTTGCATAATGAGGCTTCCAAACTTTTTGCATAGGTTTTAGTACAATTAATCCATGAGTAAAGATAAAATAAATAGAATTCTCACTCTTATATGACAGTGCTTTAAGACTTTAACAAAACCTGTGTAAGCAACGATAGAAGGTGCAGGCCACATATTAGCAATGCGCCTTTTTCTTTACAGCCTGTGTTTTATGAAGGATCATTACTTCTTTGGTTTCCCATGCCCCTGACACTTTTATTGTCCCCCTCCTACTTTATTGCGTATTTTGGAAAATTTTTTAACAGTAATGTGGAAGACAATGTGGGACCAACAGAAGAAAAGTACAGAACCATATAACAAAGTTGTCACTGTAGACGCTATGTTAGAGTCGATTGCTGATTAACAAAAGTTCAAGTATTTAAAGGGGTTGTATCATTTCATTAAATGGTCCTCAGAATAGGGGGACAGTGAAAACAAGCAACTTTGCAATTGGATGTCATTACCATAGCTGTCTAGTTTTCACAGGATCCCTTATCTTCTGTTTCTGAAAACACAGTTCCCCAAGTGCTGGTTGGATCCCTCCTCCTTGCATTAGTAGGCTGACGGCTCTACTAATTTACATTCGTTCTGGCCTCCGGTCGTATTCATGGGAGCGTGCATTCCTGCCTCTCTCACTCAGAATAAGGGTCCAGGAGCATTTCACTCTGCACAGCCAGAAGAAACACACTAACACTGCAGCTGCTTCGACAATCCGAAAACAACTGAATTGTGCCTCGGTGCCTAAATGCTCCTGCGTGTAAACATAGCAGGGAGATCTGTGCTGCTCTGGATGAGTTCGTAGAAGACTGGATTCAACTGCAACAAACCTCCAGCTGTGAGAGGAGAAGAGATCAGTGCTCTGAGTTCATAGAAGCCTGTCTAGACTGAATGCAGGCCTATGGTATGTAAACAGCTCGGGCACGAGCATGAACAGTGAAGGGGGGATGATGTCATCCCCCTTCAGTTAAGAAACACCCAGCTGGGAGGGGAAGAAACGCCCATGGATTTCAGGAAGTGAGAGAATCAAGCTTCAGGAAAACAGCCGAACTGATGAAGCGATACATCCCCTTTAAGTAGTTGTATGGTTTATTTTTTTAATTAAACTAAGGCTACTGGTGTCCTGTTAAAATGAAAAAAAAAATTCACTTAGCCTCTGACGACCATTCCAGCACTGCTAATGTTCATAGTCTCCCTTGGTTCTTCTGTTGGTTAGCTTGAGGACAGTGTAGCCACTGATTAGTTGCAACAATCAGGTGCTATTACGTAATTTCACCATTGGGAAGTGAATGGCTCAGAGCACATGACATCAGCAACGGCATGCAAGTACTGCAGTTAATCAATGGCTACAGCATTCTCGAGCTGTGAGAAGCCAACAGAAGATCTTATGGAGATGGAGGTGAAAGGGGGGGGGTGAATCTTTTTTTTTTTTTATTATTTGATCAAGGCACCAGTACTTCAGTATATTTAATAAAAATAAACTGGATAACCCTTTTAAGCCCAAAATAATTTGATTTATGTAATAGATACAGTGTGACATTTAACATTAGGTGATGCCATTTATGATTGGAGGAGATACCATATAAAAGGTCACATGGTTAATGTCAGCACTATATTAGGAAATCATAGATGTTCCCCTTGAGGAAGCAGTTATGGGAAACAGGCATTGGGGCACCATGTGGGATACAGGGAACAGCCTAAGTAAAGGTAAAAATGTCACATTAGTGCATAAGTCATTTCACTAATACTGACTAGAATCTCGCAAATAGAGGGATGAGTTTATCTAAGATTGTTGGAGGTCTAAATTAGAATTTAAAGACTTAAATCACTGGTATATTGACTATGCGGTATATCTCATTGGGTTTGTTTTATGGATGCACTGAGAATATTTTTAACGGATTTTTATCATTTGTAACTAAAGGTTTACTGATTTAAATGAATTATTGTTTGGGTGTACTCCTTTTTGCTATTTGTAGGTGGTATATAAATGTTTGTTTTTTGCACTCTAAATATACCATTGTGAGAGGCTGAAATTTGAAGCTGCCTAGCCCTTGAAAAGTTGCCATGTGAGTCATTGTTATAGGGATCTCTAACATGATTGCAATCATTTACGTTGGTGAAGCCTCCTTCTGCTTCCAATTATGTCTTTCCATCTGCATATGTTATCAAATAAGATATATCTCTGTCCCTGTGACTACGAGATGTAGCCTCCTAACAGATCTAACTGTTGTGGTCACAGACAATCCACCCAACTAGAAGCTAGAACCAGATCTAGTAGATAGCTCCTAGTCATGGGAACATGTGCTTGAACGAAGTCATGGAATGCATATAAGTTAAATGGAATGTGTCATTAAAATATTACATTGTTTTAAGAATTTTTAGTTATGCTTTTTTAAATTTCCCATATCACTTTCAAAATTTTTTTAATTTTTTTTTTAAGTCCTGCAATTTTCACTTTGGCCACTATGTCTCTTATGTCTGTAACTTCCTGTTCTGTATAGAAAAATTTTCAGTAGTCTGCTCATGATCAGAACAAGCAGGGTTACACTGAAAAGTGACACCAATGTGTATAGATAGCACAGGATCCACAAGTCGCAATAGGAGATAATCATAGTTCACCCTCTCCCCCTCCCTGCACACTGACTTCTTCCCAGGTCACAGAGCATGCCTAGAAAACTCTCCTACAGAAGTCAATGGGACTGATCCTGTTCAAAAGCTCATATGTCCATGAAGTTGCTGTAAATCATCTATATAAATGTTGCCAAAAGCAGTGCAGGCAAGAAAGCTGTTCCGACAATCATATACAGACAACCCAATTGAGAAATCTACAATCAGAAAATAAAAATGGCTAAGAAGAAAAGAATATTTATAAGTATATTGTTTTATTTAGTGGGGAAAAAATGGCAATAGATTCCCTTTAAAGATTAGGCGGGAATATTCACAGACCAAAGTGGCTTCCTAGATTGAAAAGGAATAGCTTTTGGTTGAGATTGGTGTTAAAGGAGGCCTTATTCTGGCTCTTTTTAATTTTTCCAAATGGCTGCTCTACATCCAATTATTATTTTTTATACATATATGCTAATGAACCCCTAGGCTATTTACAAATGACACAGTTCTGAACTGCAGAGAGGGCTCAGGGTCACATCCCATGAGTAGAGTTAACAGGCACCTGTAACATAGGTTATACTGCTCTCGCGTTAGCCATGCCTACCGGTCGCTAGCCTATTAAGTCCTCTATCCATTCATAGTAATGGGCAGAATCGGCAGCGGATGGCTGTGATTAACCATGGGTGGGCTTGACTGATGCCTGCTCATGAATTAAGTGAACTCTTCTCTGGTAGCTCAGCCTGTGTGCTGCCAGATTGCAGCTTAATATGCTCAATAAGTGACAGCCCACTGGAAAACTAACATAACCTATGTGACAGGTTCCCTTTAAATTCCACCTTGACTGCATGGGCATATTGTCAAGAGAGTGGATACCAGGAGTCGTGAATCTGAACCCTTTCAACTATTCCGAACTGATTGGTAAAGACCACCCAGTTGACAGTCTAGGAGTTCATTAACCTATCAATGCCCAAGGGCAGGTGTGCAAAGACAAAAATGAACAGCACCGGCATCCGTGACAGCTAATAATAACAAACTGAGTATGTAATATATTGACCTCAGGTGACTTCATATATGGCTCTCACCACCGGCACAACCAGCGAGCTGCAGAGCTGGTGTCAGCAGATTAATGTATGTTGGCAGCAGCTCATAGCACATGAAAAGAAAACAGGGCATTATTCCAATAACTGCAAATACAGGAAACAGTGAAAGACTTGAGTCAGCCAACTTCAGTAATTAATTGTTCATTAGAATTAAGCTTTGACATTACAACAAAAGAGTCATTAAACTGGGCCGGAGTCTAACCAGAGAGAGATGTTATTGTAGCCCCTTGTGTTTTGTGGACACAGGGTTAAACATGTCATGCTTTTGTGTTTTTACAGAATATCGATATAACAAACTTCAGTAGCAGTTGGAGCGATGGCCTGGCCTTCTGTGCTCTGCTTCACACGTATCTGCCAGCACATATACCATACCATGAGCTCAACAGCCAGGACAAGGTATTTTCTTTATCCATTTTTGTGCAGTTATTCCTTATGTAGTTATTTAATGTAGTGACATTTTAAAAACAAAGTATTTAACCAAATTAGGCTAGGTATACACCACGTTTCACCAGTTGAGATATGCGCCAGACCGGATATGTTAAATGGATGCATCTGACAAATGCTAAGTAGTGGCATCCGTCATCTGTAGGGTCTCATTGTAAAAAAAAGTATACATTTAATGTATAGGTTTTTATAATATTGCCAGTATATAGAATAGATGTATGTCACCCAAACGGAGGCCAAAAGAGCAAGCTTTTTGGCCTCTGTCGGGCCATTTAATACTATGGATACTTTCACAGCATACACACTAAACGTACACCATAAATGTAATATGTACCTAGCCCTTTTCTCAGACAGCTAGTAAGTTTTGGCCACCATTATATTACACATATGAGCTATCATCCTTTAATGTAGTTATACACTATAACAGCCAACATAAGTGGTTCACCCTTTGTGTCTGTTATTTACGAATTTAATTGAGGTGTATAAAAATGTCTAAAAATATTATAAATATTATTAAGAGAACAACTATTTTTCCAGGGTTTTTGTTTGTATCACGGGAAATTTTTTGAAAAAAAAAATCTTCATTTTTTTCACTGATAATTTACATAGCCTGTTATATAACCATTGTCACGATTCCAACCCGGGTGGCTGGAAGCGTACGGGTTGGGCGGATCTTCTGGGCCCACCGCAAAACGTATGTCGATCTTGGTAGCCAGAGTAATGAGGTCGTCCAGGTTAGTTGGTAGGTCACGACCAGCCAGTTCATCCTTGATGCGCCCAGCGAGGCCCCCTTCAGAAGGCTGCAACAAGGGCCTCGTTGTTCCAAGCAAGTTCAGAAGCCAGGGTACAAAACTGGATGGCATACTGGCCCACAGTAGATTCGCCTTGACAGGAACATAGCAGAGCAGATGCCGTGGAGGTATTGCACCCAAGTTGTTCAAAAATTTTCCGGAAGGTGCACAGAAACTCTTGGATGTCCCCTGTCAGCAGATCCCCTCTCTCCCAGACGGATGAAGCCTAGGCCAAGGCTTCACCTTAGAGAAGGCTGATGATAAATGCGATCTTGGCTCTTTCGGATGGGAACTGGAGTGCCATGACCTCGAAGTGTATGGTACACTGGTTGATGAATCTGCGACATGTATCGGGGTCTCTGTAGTAACGGACAGGCAAAGGCAGGTGCAGGCTGGGACTGGACATGGCAGCAGGAGGCGGAACCACAGCAGGTGGCGGAGCTGGTGTAGGTGCCAGTGCAGATGCAACTTCATCCAGACGTGCGGTAACTGTCTGTAGCTTCTGGAAGAGTTGCTCCAGGTGCGTGCCATGACGGTTGATTACAGCTACTAGGTCAGGTAAAGTCACTCCGGCGGGATCCATATTGTATGGTCAGTTCGTACTGTCACGATTCCAACCCGGATGGCTGGAAACGTACTTGTTGGGCGGATCCTCTGGGCCCACCGCGGGCACAGATGGTAATACACGCGGTGATTGCCGAAGTGCAGGACTGGATAGCGGGACACAGGTGATGGATAAATGGATGCTGTAGCGGTAAAACGGATGACAGAGTCCCAGACAGGTAACAGAGTAATTACAGCAGCAGGAGTCAGCAGGGAATGGAGATAGGTAATACGTCAGGAACCAGCAGAGAAACAGGTGCGCTGGACAGCGCAGGGTTAATTCAGAAGCTTCATCAGACAAACTGGAAACCAAGGGGTTAACTCAGCAGGAGCTCAGCAACAGAGGTCTAGCTCAAAGAATGAACACCAACGAACTGACCCAGAGTACAGAGAGGTAGTTCCTTATGAAGGCAAAGGTCACTGGGCAGGAAACAGGAGCACTGTGTCTTTAAATGTCAGAAGGCTGGCGCGCGCGCCCGAGGGAGTGCGCACACACGCTGGGGAAGCCACAGAGAACGGACACTCGCGGAAGCGCGGCCAGGTGAGTAGCGCTGAGCTAGAGGGGACAAGGAGAGGTACAGAGCATAATGACACAGCCGCTGTGAGCCCCGGACAGGGAGCCACAGCGGACCCAGAAACAGGGGCACGAACACGTCCGCGGTCCAAGCCACGGGCCGCGACGTGATCCGTGACAACCATGTTCATGTTGATGGTATTTACACTCACAGCTCTGTAATAAGGAGCTGTAGTCAGTCTTTTTGGCTGCCTTATGGTGTGCCATTCAACTCTTTAGTATAGCTTTATTCCATAGAAGCAAAGTCTGAACCAGGCATCAATTTTTTTTCCCTGTGCAACCATAGTGAAACCAACAGAGCAAAATCTCCGTATGAATTGTCATGAAATTGAAGGCATATAGATGTATACTAAAAACTTATAAGGACCCATAGGTGTCAGATTGGCTCCACTCGGAGATTGTCTGGAGTCGTACTAGGCCGGTGTGTATGAGGCTGTTGATGTTGAAAAGAAAACATGAGCGCAAGACTTCCTGTCTATAATTTTGTAATATATTATTTTTAATATAAGGGATAACACATCCATAAGCAGAGAGATATACAGTAGCTGTTATATTTATTTTAATTATATTAAATTGTTTTATACATGCTTTATTCTAATATAAATCTTGATTTACGATCACCATTTTTTTGTATAACAATCGACCTTTACACTATAGTGAATAACCTTGATTATCTTGTGACAAGAGCTGGGACATATTAGTCAGCAAGTGAGCGGTGAAGTTGATATGTTGAAAGCTGAAAAAAGAAGGCAAATAAGGACCTTTGACAAGGATCAAATTTAAATGGCTTGACGTCTGGATGTACTAAATGGCAGGTTCTGTGGGTTTTTATACAGTGATAAGTACGTATCAAAAGTTGTTCAAGGAAGGACAACTGGTGAATCAGAATCATAGGCACCTAATACTCATTGATATATGTGAGAAGATATGGCCAGCCTGATCATTTACTTAAAGGAGTGGTCTCCCTACAGAATTTCATAGGCTGCATGAATGAAATACTCTGTCACTTCCTGGTTCAGACTGACTAATTTGCATACAGCTCTGTGCATGTATTCAATGCTGTGCTTTCAGTTGCTAATTAGATCAGATTAGCTCAGAAGCTTCTCAAACTGCTTGCAGAAGGCTTTATCTGATCCCTCAAACAAAAGCCCTAATTACAGTTCTGTTCACTTGAGATAAATCAAGCTTTTTACTGCCCAGCAGCACAGACACTGCCATGACCTGTGTGATGACATCACTCAATGCTATCTCATAGAACAAACAGCAGGGGGGGAATTCTTTACAGGTCAGTTACTAAGGGAACTGAAATAGCCAGGGAGGTCATAAATTCACTTGTATCTCCTTAGGGAACACAGATGAACAAAGCAAGATATTTGGAAAATGTCTTTATTTTGTGTTCCCTACAATTTGAAAGCTATTCTTTGTAGCGAGACAACCCCTTTAAGTACCCTAGAAAGATTGGGGAAAAAAACCTTTCTTATTTACAAGTAATTTAAAAAATGAAATACCATTTGTATTGCCACATCCACAAAAGTCCTTTCTTTCCACATCCATAAAAGTCCTGTCTTATAAAATATAATATTTTTCCCAGTCACCACCATAAAAAGATACCAGAATTGTGTTTTTGTTTCTTACTTCCCTAAATAAATTTGTATTAAGGGTCCTTCCACACGGCATGGTTTATTGGTCGGATTTTCAGAAGGTTTGCGGATTTTAAAACACTCTGAAAACCGACAAGAAACCGTCCCCATATATTTTAAAAGAAAATCTGTTCAGTAGTCTACACTAAATGGCTGTGTTCCGGCTGTGTCGGTGTTCCGAAAAACTTGGAACATACATAATCTTCTGCCTGGTTTTGCGAACCGCGGACAGAACCATCCCCCAAAACCTTTTGAAAGACGATAAAATACTGGCCGGATTCTTAAACCGAATCCGACCGGAATTTTACATATGCCGTGTGGACGTAACCTAAAAGTGATATGTAATAATGAACGAAGTGCAGCCAGCTACATCCAGGACGCTGAGTTAGGATTGCAATAAAACTTCCATTCTTTATTTCCAACAAGTATAAAAACGATACATGGAGAGTAACTACATGCTTGGCGCATACATGGCACAGTAGTAAACCACTGTAGACCGACGCGTTTCGGAAATTATTCCTTAGTCGTGGTCACCTAAGCAAGTGTGCGAGAGGTATACTATTTATAGTTACACCCAAGAAGCATCACATGATCGGGAGGAAAAACACCTCCCCTTCGACGTAACATCCTCTGAAAAAGGCAAATTACAAACGATATGACAATAAAAAAGAATCACTTACTACAAGGTAAAAAATTATTACTAAAGTGCCAGGAATAAATTATGCAAGTTATGCAAATATATTGAACTAGAAAAAACAGATTAACAATGATAAGTAATGTCTTGTATAATGTTTAAACCTGCAGGCATTCTGGTGCCCATTTTAAAGATCCACATAGATTCCCTAGTTAACAGTTTACGATGTAAGTCTTCACCTCTCGGTGCTCGTGTAACTTTCTCTATTGCACAAAAACTGAATGAGGACAAGTTGCCACTATGTTTTTCTTGAAAGTGCTTTGATACATTCAAGCATTTAAAACAATCAGTTCTCAGGGCACCAGAAAGATGCCTTCTGATCCTGATTTTCAAAAGTGATATGTACCCCATAATTATACCTGTGAAAAATACAGCTCGCTCTCATATGAGCCCTGATGCAGCTCTGTTGATGGAACACTAAAAAGGTTACTGGTCTAAGAAAATGACTATACAAAGCAAATTTTAAAAGAAAAGTTCAAACATTTCCTTACAAGTAGCACAACATAACAAAAACTCAAGGGCTGTTTTATATCATTGGGCACACTTAGCACGGTATAGTACAAAAAATAAATTCAAAATGCATTGGCGCAATTGCTTTTTTTCCATTCAAGAATTTTGTTGTGGAGGGATGGGACAGAGGGTTGACTGCTTGGAGCCCTTAAATGGGTTCTCTCAACACGAGAATTCATTCATACATCATGTCTTTTCCTGGTCAGGCTTTGGGTGATGAGCATATTCAAAGGTTTGCTAATTACTATGACATGAGAGCTTGAGATATTTCTCTAAAGTCCAGAGAAGCTTAAGAGCTAAAATAAACAAAAGTAATTAGTCTCTTTTGTTTGTTATATCAGATAATACTCCAGCTCTCAAGCTACTGGTAGTTCTGTGTGATGATGTCATCCTTGCTATCAGATAAAACATACATCAGGGGAGAGCAGGGCAGAGCAGGTCGATAACCTAGAGAAACCTGAGTGCCAGAGGCATAACTTGAAGCTTCTGGGACCTAGTGTAAGTAGTGATATGGGGCCCTTCAGTTACCATGTGCCATTGACTAGGCTGTGGCAGGAGGGCTTTTGGGGCCCCCTTAGACTGCAGGGACTGGTAGTGACTGCTACCTCTGCACCCCCTATAGCTACGCCCCTGCTGAGTACATCCAAATGCACCTGGCTCCAACTTTGTATTTTGTTTTCGGTGGTTTTTTTTTAACGAGATGGAGCTAAAATATTTTCGATGGATCTTGCTCTCCTAAATGCGTCTTGGGGAGCAAAGGGCTCAATACAGGGTCCATTTTCAAGATGCCCCAATGTTTTAAAATAATCAAATAAAAATCTTTTTGCTAAGTTTTATAGGTTGTAATAAAATTATAATCATAAGATGATAATTTTTTGAAACAACACCAAAAACAAATGCAGAACCAACTTTTGGAAACAAAGTTGGAGCCAGGTGCATTCAGATGTGGTTTTCCGACATGTAAGTGCTGTAAGGAATTAAACACTACTAATAGTTTTTCATCTACTACTACAGGAGAAAAATTTTAAATAAAATCACATCTGTCATGTAATAGCACCCATGTTGTTTATTTGATTGAATATAAGTGTAGGAAACAATATATGGGAAGAACAATAACAAAGCTCTCAAAAAGAGCAAATAATCAACGGTATAACATCAATGATAACGAAATGCACAGTGTATCCCATCATTTTATGAATGACCACCCCAATGAAGTTCCTGAGTACATCATTAAACCCATTGAACAGATTCAAGTAGATGTTCCTAATCGTTTGCAATCTCTGTCCCATAGAGAGATGTATTGGATCTACTGGCTTAATACTTTAGTCCTGTATGGTCTCAATGAGGCTCAAGAATTTATAGGTTGAAACATCATATCATTATTTTTGTATAACTACTTTGTTACAAATATTTTAACTAAGAATAAGATTCTTTGAATATATGTGTATTAATATATATATATTATGTTTTCCCTTTTTTAATTGAGCTAATTCATTTATTATTCTTAAGGGTTTTTTTTAAATAAAAAAATGTAAAAGATTTTATTATATTTTATATATTTTTTTAATTTCTTTTGCTATTATAGTTATCATATTTAAGTTTTCTTGCAATTAGAAAATATTCTTAATTGATAAGGATTAAAGGATTTATATATATAAAGAGGGCGCTAGAGCATCTCAGCTCCTTTCCCATAATGCCTTGTGATATGCAGATGCTTCGTGGAGTGCAAAAAGGCAATTTCGAATCTCCACACACCTATATAGGTGCTCTCCCTAAGGACAGCTCTTCCCTATCTGAGATACTCATTGCCTCCCACTCAGCCAAGCTAGCATCGCTCTGCTCTGTACTGACGAGGGCAAACACCCCACAGCGGCTGTCTACAGATGAGTGATGCTGGCTTGGCTAGACATCCCTTCTTGCTTTCCAAAGATCCAGTGGGTCAAAAGAAAATTGAGGATTTGTTACATCCAAAAGAAGGCGCTAGAGCTTCTTAGCTCCTTTCCCATAATGCCTTGTGATATTCAGATGCTTCCTGCAATGCAGAAAGGCAATTTCAAATCTCCACACACCTATATAGGTGCTCTCCCTAAGGAGAGATCTTCCCTTTCTATGTTTGTGGAGGACGTATTGAGAAAGTGTGTTAGATCACACACAAAGCGTGTTTTGACGCGGCAACTTTGTTTCTACATAAATGAGGATACTAAAGTAATCTCTAGTGCCCCCACGTTTGTTGCCTTCTGGCACTGAATTCCATCAACTCCGAACTAAAACTGAGGAGTTATATTTGCCCAATAAACATAGGGGATTAATTTGAATTGGGATTTAAACATTTCTCCTCATCATGCTGTTCATATTTTGACATCATGAGACCAAGACAACACCTTACAATTGATCAACAGTACCTCATTATTGTGTGGCCTCAAACAGGATGCTCTCAGACAGAAGTGGCCATTGAGGATAGAATATCACAAAGTGTCATCAGCAGGTTGAAACAGAGATACAGAGAGACTGGAAGAGTAACAAAAAAGGCAAAGAAGTGGATGTCGTTTGTCTACATCACATACTGATGACCGCTTCATTACATCAGTGCGGTCTGCATGGTAGACGACTGGCAATGGTACCTGATCTGGATGGTGCATAGCACTCTCCTTGACGTCTCCTTGATGGCATCGTTGGTTATTTCTCTGGTTATCAGTGTGTGATGTAGGCACATGATGTCCATTTCTTTGCCTTTTTGTGACTATCTGTATCTCTGTTGCAACATACTGATGACACTGTGACATTCTAAGCTCAGTGGCCACTGTTGTTCAATTGTAAGGTGTTGTCTTGGTCTCATGATGTCAAAATGTGAACAGCCTGATGAGGAGGACTGTTTAAATCCCAATTCAAATTGATCCCCCTAAATTTATTGGGTGTTGTGAATTTTGCCATTAAGCTCCTTGGTAGAGATCAGCAAATTGTGCAAAAATTACTGAAGCATTGAACAGTTGGACAGGTGCTTTCTAAAGTTAAGAGATGGTCTCATTTAATTCATTTAAAAAAAATGTTCAAGAAATGTTACGTTCACCCTGAAATTTCACCGTAAGTCAAATATAGTGTAGATAGATAAATGTGTGTGTGCAAATGTGCTGTATGCAAACACACAAGCACACACATGCTTGTTTTTAGTGATTTTCTGATTTATTATCCTCACCTATTGAACCTATAAAACATTCCTTTGTGTTCATATATCCATTTTTCTGCGCAGACAGAAAAAAAATACAGTGGATAAAAAGAAACAGAATGATTAAAATGTAAAGAAACAGATTTGCTAAGAAAAACCTAGGAGGGCTTTTTATATCATCCCTGCCCAAACACCTTTTGTTTTTTAATAAAAGAATGCCCGCAGGCTGGTGCCCGTGTGATTAAATGCTTAATGGAAATAAAGCACAAGATTTGCCGGAAAGGATGTGTGCTTAGCAAGTCATATTTTCCATCTTCTGTCCATGCCCTGTGCACATTGTGGGTTTGTAGTTAATAATATTTATAGTGTTTTTGTGTTGAATGAAACCTAAGAGGATTTGTTAACTGGGAGAATGGCAGAAGGGTTGTGTTGCTTAGATGTGGACTCATAAATAGAGTAAATAGATTCACAGATATAAGAAGAGCAAGTCTCTGCCTCAGGATGTATACACATGGACAGGGAGAGGGCAGTTCGTCTGTGCTGTCGTCAATGTGATTACTAATTGCTGGATGGTGTTGAAAGACTAATCTGCAATTGTATCTGCCATAACCTATGATAAGCTATGACATCATCCCTATGTGCACATATGTAAAGGTGATTGTAACTGAGATTACATAAAACCACTACATCACAAGGTGAAATCTGCTACAAAGTGCCACAAATCTATGCAATGCCTACCAATTAATTAATGCAGAATACACATACGTTGACAAAGTTATTGGTACACTTAGGGTGCTTTCACACAGTGCGGTTTTTGGTGCGTTTTTGATGCGTTTTTTGGATGTGTTTTTGTGCAGGAAGGCACAATTAATGCTATACCTTGTTGCACAAAAAACGCATCCAAAAAAACGCTTTAAAAACGCACCAAAACCGCACCGTGTGAAAGCACCCTTATATTAAAGAGAGAAAAACTCATTAGGCTCTGAAATACCATGAGATTGACAAAAGTATTAATATGTTTAGATTTACTGAAAATCAACGAAAATCAGATGTTGCATCTGAACTGAGGTTCAGACGAAAAATTAAAAGAAAAAATGAATCAGTTTGGTCTGGCTAAAAATGACGGTACCCATGGCTGGACTGGGAATAAAAAGCAGCCCTGGCACAAAGCCCCCACCAGCCCACATACGATATCTGCTTACAAAATTTCCCTTGTTCTCACACCTCAATACTTTCTAAAATAAACAACACTATAAAGGTTCTTTCGCACAAAGCATTTTTGGTGCATTTTTGGATGTGGTTTTTGTGCAGAAAGACACCAGTTAATGCTGTACACTTCTGCACATAAAACGCATCAAAAATGCTCCAAAAACCTCTCCATGTGAAAGCACCCTAAACACAAGCAAGAAAGAAATAGTGGTGCAGAGAAACCCCTGATCACAGAGTCAGGTGTGTACTTGCATTACAATCAGGGACAAGCCTAAACTGCCACTATACAAGCACCAATACAAGCACCAATATAACCTACAACACCACCAGTCAGATCACCAGTAGTCAGTTCACCATCACATGAATACAGCACTCATTCAACCTAGAAGTAAAATAACCCCTGACATCAGGGACTCACCGGAGATGTCATCTCTGATGGTAGTTGTTCTTTTCTCCTTTTCTTCTCCATCTGCCCCAAATCTCCATGACATCCTCTCTGATGAGTAGTTTTCTTCTCTGAGTTGTAATCTTCCCTTTTTTTCTCCATCCAGTACAGAATGCAATTACTTCTTCTCCTGGCCACTACTCATCCCTATAGAATTTACTACAAATACATCTTAGACTCCTCTCTTTTCCAGCACTCTCTTATCAATTCCCACCTCTGTACAAACACCCCATCCATAGAGCCCCAAATAGAAATAGTGCCCCCTTTGGTGTCCCAAACAGTAATTGTACCCTGAACAGCGCATGTTAGAACATAAAAATTTAAATTTAAAAAAGTCAGATAAGTGGCATTTACATAGGTAGACCCCCATTAGGTAGGTAGTCAGGCACCCCACCCTCCCCTCAGTAGGCAGTTAGGTATATAGACCTCCAAAAGTAGGTAGATATATAGGTACTCTCAGACTATAGGTAAATAGGCCCCCTCAGTAAGTTTACAGGTTTATTCAGTAGGTAAAGAGGTATATAATCCCCAATTAGGTAGCCCCACATTGGGTATATAGGTCCCTTCAGTAGACAGATAAGTATAATGGACCACAGTAGGTAGGGAGGTATATAGTCCCCCATTAGGTATCTATATAGACCCTTTCAGTTGGTAGGTAGGTATATAGGGTCCCCTCATAAGGTAAATATATATGGCCCCCACACAGTTAATAGGTGTATAGGACCCCCATTAGGAAGGTAGTTACATAGGCTCCCAGTAGTTAGGTAGGTAAACAGGGCCTCCTCATTAATTAGGTAGACAGGGCCTTCCTCCATTAATTAGGGCGGTAGACCGGGCCCCCCCATTACTTAGGTAGGGCTGTCTCCAGTCATTAGCCCGGTCGTGCCCGCACCCCCAGGCATTAGCCCGGTAGGCTCCCCTCAGTCATTAGCCAGGTAAGGCCGCTCCCAGTAATTAGCCCCCCAGTCGTTAGCCTACCCAGTCATTTGTTAGCGAGAAGCCCATTTAAAAAAAAAAAAAGAATACCTGTTATCTTTCTTTCCTTTCTCTTCTCCTAGTCCGGAGAGGGCGGCGCTTGCAGCCTAGTGCAGGCTGCGGAGCAGGTGGTGCGATGACATCATCCCATCGCGCCACCTGTGTCGCTGCCTCCAGAGGGCTGCACTGCCTCGGCCACCGCTTGCTCTGTGCAAGCGGCAGCCGTGATCTCTGCATCACTGGGTCTGTTGTGACCCAGCCATGTGGCGAGGGGGACCTGTAGGCCCCCTGGTACAGGGGTCTGCTCGCGTATGCGACTGCTGCGGCCCCTGTAGTTGTGCCATAGACTGGCGCTGGTACTTAGGGCCCACCGAAGAGAATTACCTGCCCCCCGACGGGCACTCTGAGCCGGCGCTGCGGCCCGGACCCTGGCAGCCCCCCCCGGCCTGATGGTAACTCTTGAAAAGATAATAAATGCTGCACTAAAAATGAGCCAAAGAAAGCGGAGGAGGGAGTTGTCTCAGGAAATTAGAAATAAAATTATAGACAAACATGTTAAAGCTAAAGGATACATCTGTGTTAGCCCGCCGGCCCCATAGACATGCATTACTCATTACACAGACATGTCACTTATCTTCCCGTGTGTATAATATGATCGTATTGTACGAGCGGGGAGAGAAGGTGTAATCCATAGTTCTCTATGAGAACTATGGATTACTGTAATTATGGGGCTCATATTAGAGCACAGTATGCCGCGAAATCCGCCCCAAAATGAGCCGTGTGAACATAGCCTAATTCTTTAAAAAAAAACAAAAAAAACTGACAACCCCTTTAACCACTTATCGACACTGGACGTATGGGAACATTCTAGTCCCGGTAAGGTTCGATGTATTAGACAGGTGTCAGCTGCTGATTGCAGCTGACACATGCTGGTAGCAGCAGAGAACAGAGCCAGCTCCATTCCCTACTGTTTGACTCTTTAAAAGCCACTGCAATTACGACCGCAGCATCTAAATGGATGGGAAACTGTGCTGATCACCGTTGTTCACTGTGATCTGTACCCTACCATTCTGTGATCACCCTTTTGCATTGTTTCTAAAAGGGTGTACTAACGATTGAACCCCTTAGTGGTCAAGTACTTTAGGGGGACTCGATATTACTGTTGGGGAGGAAATTTGTACACAAAAAAATAACTGATAAAGTTAGACATAATTGGTACTGCCACATCCGCATTGGTATTACCACATCCGTAAATGTCGATATATTAAATTATAAAATCATTTATCCCGTATGCTAACACTGTAAAAAAAAATTCCCGAAAGCCGCAATTGCGTTTTGTTTTGGTAATTTAAAGTCGTCTAAAAATTGGAAAAAGTGATCAAAAAAGTCACATGTGTCCCAAACTGGTACTAATAAAAAGCACACTTCAGCCTGCAGAAAATGCATTCTCACTCAAGTTCACACATGAAAGTGCAAAAAAATTATTGGTCGCAGAAAATGGTGCTGTGGCGAAAATGTAAAACATTTTTACCATAAAGATTTTTTTTAAAGGTACTAAAATGTAACTGAAACCCTAAATATTTGGTATTGCTGGAATTGCATCAACGTGCAGAATACAGATAAAACAATTTATACTGAAGCGTAAACACCGTAAAAAGAAAACCATGCAAACATGCTGCAAATAACCTTTTTTCACATTTCGGCCCATTTTTTGCTGTTTCCCACTATATTCTATGGTATGGTCAATGGCACCATTAGAAAGTAAATCTTGTCCCGCAGGATAAAAACCCTCATATATTTATGTAGGTGGAAAAATAATAAAGTAATGGCTATTGGAAGGTGGGAAAAAACTTAGGGCCATATTATTATAATTGTTAAAGGGAACCTATCAGGTGGTTTATGTTACCCTGTTTGAGAGCAGGATATGACAGAGGGAGAGGAGCTGAGCTACATCATATATAGGGTTATATGATTTGGAGCAGGATTTCTGAGTGAAAAGCAGAGAAAATACTAACTGGACTCCTTAAGAGACAATAGGAGTCCTGCTTACCCTGCCCACATACAGTGACTGACAGCTTTGCCTGCAGCAGTGTGTATACAAAGTTAACTGTCAATCACTGTATGTGGGTGGGGTCAGTAGCACTTTCAGTTTCACTTTCACAGATTTTCTCTGCTTTTTACTCAGAAATTCAGCATCAGATCATATGTATATATCATATATTACTCCCTTTATCACATCCCGCTGTCAGATAGGGCAGCATGAACCACCTGACAGGTTCCCTTTAATGGGAGGATACCAACAATTTTGTACATGTGTGTAAATTGTTAGCTCAACAGTATAGTGCGTCCTCTGTCACAAGCAGGATAAGTTTATATGGTTGACTCCATAAAGAGACCACTCTGCTCAGAACCTGTGTATGTAGTAATGTGCTCAGAGCAGGCTTGAGGTTCACTTTAGTAATTTATGAAAATATAGGTTATGCATGAACTGATTCATTAGAAATCACATTAATCCTGACACTGCTGTTATATATAAACTTTTATGTTGCACATCTGGATGAACCAAGCCAAAAAAAAAGAAGATTGGCAGCTCCTGGTCACGTTTTGAAGTATGTGCAGAACCCATGAGATGTTGCATCAACAATAGTAATGTAAAATTGTTGAAATAGGTCAAAATAGGCAGATGATGTTTCTGCATTGGATATAATGAAAAGGTATCCATGGAAGAAAGCTGGCAAATCTGCATGTATGCTGCAACCAATGGTTTAAAAAACAATGGTCAACACCCAAAGTATCAGGCACTAATAGAAACCAATTGTAAATTCCAGTCTCCGTTACCAAATTTCACAATTAAAGGCTAGGAACCAATTCTATAGAAGACATGAGTAACTACCGCACCGCAAGAGTCAGGAGGCCCTAGCCAATGCCTGGCTCAAAAAAACAATTCAACTATAGAGTGCAAAGTGCTACAATCATAGAACAGACTGGTCTCTGGTGACACACACAGTCACGTCATATATTATGACCATCAGCTAATATCCAGAGAAATCACTATGTGCTGTATGGACAGCAGCTAGATGGACTGGGAGTGACTGAAGAAGGTACTGGTAGGTTGTCACAGGTATCTAGAACCGTGATGACCAGAAGCACCATTAGGGCAGTACAGGCAATTCTACTCTAACAGGGTCTTGATCAAAGTTAATAAAAAAAAGGGGGGGGGGCATTTGTATGGTACAAGATATGACCTTGTAATGGGCGAGGGCCAAGATGCTTCAGCTTTATGAGACCCTGAAATTATTTATGGTAGCCTTGATGCTGACTACAGTGCATCCCACAGCTGCTGGAGGGTGCGTGAGGGAGGATCTATAGAGACGTCATGATGATTGAGGTGGTCACACAGATGCTCAATTGTGGATTCAAGTCTGGGGAATTAGTAGGCCAGGCTTGTACTTGGAAGTCTTGGTAAGCCAGGATGTAATAGAGACAGTACGATGGCAGACCTGGCAGCTTTCATTAAGTTTTCGGCTGCCAGGACTGATAGTCAGCATCCCGCAATTGTGTTGGGAGGGAGCTGATCAGGAGCTGGGAAAGGGGCAACTTGTTCCTGCATAACCACCTAGAAGCCGTCTTCACATTGACTGCAGCATTTAAGTGGTTTAATGGCTGGGATCAGAGAACTGTAGGCAGGTTTCAGTTCCAAATAATTGCCAGAACCCACCGTGTATGGTATGACTTCAATAGTCATGGGACATCTGCCTGGCCTGCAAAATCATTTGACCTCAATAGCATGGAAAAGTTTTGAAACCACAATATAGACGCCCACAAACTCTATGGTTACATAAATCAAGGTCTGAGTTTTGTAAAGATGACACGTGTTTAATTTTGTGTGTGGAGCTTTAGTATTTGTTTTTTTAATTTTATAATGAGAACATGGTCAATTTATAGAAAGCTAAGAATAGTCACATTTTATCAATATGTCAGGTCTTTATTTTTATAAAATGCTGACAATGGGAACACAGATTTCATGGCTAACCTGTCACTGATTGCTGTGTTAGTCAGTTTTAATATTTAATCTACAATAAAAAATAGAAAGGTTTGAGAGCGCATTCATAATAAAATTATGAACGTCTATATTCAGGATATCACAATTACAGGAGGTTTTGCCGCTCTTTGTGAAAAGACAGATTATAAATTTAAATTGGTATAAGTGGAAATGCATAAAATTTGCATATTAAGGGTAATAAGCGTAGACTAAAATGTGGCAACAGTCCAAAGCAACCTATGAAATCTAAAGAAAGTCAGTCAGAAGAATCATGCAGTCCCAAGCACAGGTAGCATGTTTTTGGTTATGTTTTACTTAAAAATGATACGGTGTTTCAAAGAAAACATAAAGTAAAAATTAGTCCAAAATAGTTAGAATAGTGACTTGGGTGGTCCTCTCTGACTTCACCCTGCCTGACTTGGCTTGGTTGACAGGTCCCTCGCTGTACACAAATAGGGAGAGACCTGTCAATCAAGCCAACCTAGGTGGATTGAAGTCAGCAGAGTGCAGACCTCATGACTCTCCTACTCGTTTTTGTTAACACGTTTTCTCTAAAATACTGCAGCACTTCAGAGTAAAACGTAGCTGCTTGTTAGGAGGGAGCCTGTTGGGATTTCATGCTCATGGTTACGACCATACGATTCATGCACTAGAAAAATAGCAGTCCAGACAGTTGTAGGTTGATTGCTGTGGACTACAGCAGCACCCTTTAGTTTTACTGAAATTTTAAGAGTTGTTAAAGATCTTTAGGTCAAGTTAGTAAATAGCCGTTTGATTTACTAAGCACGAAGGCCACATGAGGTTTTCTTAAAATAGATTGGCCAGGTGGCTTAAAGGGTTTGTCTCACTTTAGACATTGATGGCATTTTGATAGGATATGCCAATCAATGTCTGATAGGTGCGGGCCAAACCTTTGCTGTTTGCGGCGCTCAGCTGTACTTTGAACTTCCATTGATTTCAGTGGGAGTGTTCTGACCACCTATTCATTCAAAAATACAGAGGTTTTGGGGATCATTCTCGAGAGGTGGGACCTGCATCTATTACACATTTACAGCATATTCTATAAACATGCCATTAATGTCTATGGTGAGAATACCCCTTTCAGCTAAAATAGAAATAAATGCATTTTTGTATATCTAGCCATAAACAACAAAAATTGTGTGGGCCCAAACATAACATTCAAATGTATTTGGATGATCCATGACCATTCCAAAAAAATTATCAAAAATATGAATTATGGATATAGGTTTTACATCCATTAAAGAGGTTTTCTCACCACAATGATTGGATTTAAACATGTAGGCAAAGGGAAGTAAAGACTATAATCAAATACATTGCTGTTCTGATTTTACTGTGTTTAGGAGATTGGGGAGTTTTTATCTCCTCTTTGTATACATTAGCTTCTCTAGGTTATCGACCATGTCTCTCTGCTCTCATTGTTCCAGCAGCCCTGCCCGACCATGGTGATGCCACTCCCTGCTGAGTGTTATCTCTAGTATAGGAGCGTGTTTAAAGTGGTGTTCTCAACATGCTGTCAAATAGTCTCCAAAAAAATGGGAATCTCGCAAGAGAACAGGGAGTGACTTTTGATCACTATATTTACTATTTTGCCATAGGAAAACTTAAACTCTATCAGTTCTCTATCTATAAAACACTAAAACGTAACTTTTATTATGTATAACTCTTAACCTCTATACACAGTATTTAAAAACCTGATTTCTAACCTCACCATTTAACCCTTTCTACTTCTGAAGGAAGGAATAGCTCCTTTTCTATTATCAAGTCTGGTGGAGCACCACCTATTAACAGGAAAGCCTTATGTATACAGCAATTTACTAACTCCAGTAAGGGATCCCAAGCCTCCTACTTGGGCAGTCGTCCCTAATCTAATGGACACAAAACAAATAAGGCCCTCTTGTGACACCCTCTGCAGCGGGTGACACTTGTAGACAGATATGAGAAATCACGGTCCCTAACCCCTGATGAAGCCAGGCTAGCTGGTGAAACATGTCGGGGAGGTCAAGCATCACGTTTTAAATTGTGATTTCTCACCTCTGTCTACAAGTGTCACCCACTGCAGAGGGTGTCACAAGGGGGCCTTATTTGTTTTGTGTCCATTAGATTAGGGACGACTGCCCAAGTAGGAGGCTTGAGATCCCTTACTGGAGTTAGTAAATTACTGTATATATAAGGCTTTCCTGTTAATAGGTGGTGCTCCACCAGACTTGATAATAGAAAAGGAGCTATTCCTTCTTCAGAAGTAGAAAGGGTTGAATGGTGAGTTCAGAAATCAGGTTTTAAAATAGTGTGTATAGAGGTTAAGAGTTATACATAAAAGTTACGTTTTAGTGTTTTATATATAGAGAACTGATAGAGTTTAAGTTTTCCTATGGCAAAATAGTAAATATAGTGCTCAACATGCTGTTTCACACAGCCACAGGCAGCTTCAGACTTGCACTTCCTTTCAAGGCTGTGGGTGGTTCTACAGTAGTTATTTGGCATATCAGCTTTGCTATTCCTAGCTATTACTGTTACAGTGACATGACTGCTGGAGTTTTTATTATTTGTAGTGCACAAGGCTTCAGAACTCTAAGGTTTAAACCTTATCATTTACTTAAATAAACAAGCCTCTGTGTTAGAGATACATTTCAGCAGGGAGTTACTCACCATGGTCAGATGGCAGCTTAGAGCAATGAGAGAGCAAAAAGAGGTGGTCGGTAACCAAAAGAAACTTATGTACACAAGCAGTAGATAAAATCCAGCAATATATTTGATAATGGTCTTCATTTACTTTTCCCTACACCTTAAATGCTAATCATTGTGGTGAGAGAACTTAAATAGGTTACTGACACTCTAACCCTTTGTTGCTTTGTGCACCACAGTTTACAAACTTCCTGCAATCATGTCACTGTAAGACCTCGTTCACACGGCTTATTTCGCCGCGTATTTGCCGATGGATTGACGATCGTCAATCCGTCGGCAAATCAGTCAGAAACAAGTCACAGCCTATTTTCTATTGATTTCAATAGAAAATACGGCTCGTCGTTCACACGACGCGTAGTTCCGTGCCGGATTGCCGCCGCGGATTGACCACGGCAATCCGGACGGAAAAACAATGTGCATGTCAATTATTTACAGACGGATTCACCACCTACAATGAATGGAGATGGTGAATCCGTCGGGAAATCAGTTACAAATACCTGCTACACTTAGTGGCACTTATTTGCAACCGATTTTCAACTGATTTCAGAACGTATTTACGATCGGCAATCCGATGTAAATACGTTCTGAAATAAGCCGTGTGAACGAGGCCTAACAGCTAGGAATAGCAAAGCTGATACACTAATCACTGCTATAGAACTACCCACAGCCTGACCAGTAAGTGTGAGCATGAAATTGGTTATGAAGAGCAGACTCTGTAAAACAGAATGGTGAGAACACCCTTTTATGTCATAAAACTGGTTCATTAGCTATGAATATGGCCTTGTTCACATCTAGGTAGTTATTTTCATCATATCTCATATGAACAGAGAAGGAAAAGAACAGTGGTGTTGGATCTCTCTAATGATGGACATCAGCTGGTCCTGCTGGATCCCATTGACTCTTAAGGATTATGTTAGGTTTCCTTCATTTTAGCAGAAAAATAGTACTGCATACTGTGCTAATTTTTCTCGTTTTAACTGAATCTGGGACAGAGCAATAGAACTGAACCTTTGATACAAATGTTAACCATGGCTGATAAGGATCAGTGCAGTTAGCTACTAATTCCCAACCCAAAAGTTTAGGTTGGGAATAAACCCGTTATCGTCAAAGGACGTATGGGTACGTCTTGGTGCCGGTAGGGTTTTATGTGTTAGGATTACTCCCTGATCCTGCTACATAGAAGGCTGATGTCAGCTGCTAATTGCAGTTGACACCCACCGCTAACAGCAGGGACTGGAGCTGGCTTTGTTCCCTGCTGTTTAGCCCTTTAGATGCAGGGACGATCACGGCCATGGTGTCCAAATCAATTTCTCGCTGCAACTGTCTCCACCGCAGCGAGATCACGGGGTGTCAATATGTTCACATGATGGCCTTATGAAGGCTTCCATTACTACCATGTTTAACTTTCTGTTACTTCCTGCTCAGTGGCAGGAAGTAATAGAATAGGCATCTATATAAAGCAGAAGGGTGTACTGACTATTACACCTCTTAGTGGTCAAGTACTCTAGGGGGACTCAATGTAAAAAAATAAATAAATAAAAAAGTAAGGAAAAAACAAGAACCATATTATTATGACCGGCTATCATGAAGCGATTAAGGAAACTAGGCAAATTCTTTCACAAAACATTTGCAGCACACTTTGTGCATAGCAGTTTAATACCCCGGGAACGGCAAAGGAGCTTTACCAAACCTTCTATGAATAGTCCCTGTCTATTTTATCACCTCATATCTCATCAACCTTTATAGCAGACACTACACATTTTTTTCAACTGTAAGGCCTCGTTCACACGGCTTATTTCGCCGCGTATTTGCCGACGGATTGACGATCGTCAATCCGTCGGCAAATCCGTCCGAAATAAGTCACAGCCTATTTTCTATTGATTTCAATAGAAAATACGGCTCGTCGTTCACACGACGCATAGTTCCGTTCCGGATTGCCGCCGCGGATTGACGACGGCAATCCGGACGGAAAAACAATTCACATGTCAATTATTTCCGGACGGATTCACCACCTACAATGATGGTAGAGGGTGAATCCGTCGGGAAATCAGTTACAAATACGTGCCACACTTAGTGGCACTTATTTGCAACTGATTTTCAACTGATTTCAGAACGTATTTACATCGGAAATCCGTTGTAAATACGTTCTGAAATAAGCCGTGTGAACGAGGCCTAAGGGCTCATTTGATGTCCCCAAACCCAAAGTTGTCTGCTTTGACATACGATAAACATTGATTCATCTCTCCAGACATCACTTTACTACTGTTCCATGATAGTAGCTACTCTAACTACTCTAATGTAAATCTGATGCTTTATGTTGCTATTGTCGAACCTACTAAAGATTTGCAGGTGAAGTCTGTGTCAGTCTGATATTGCCTTGAAATAAACAAGCCTTGTAAATCCAGGTTTTCTAAACCATCAATGCTATATCTGAAAAAGTTAATCAGACATGTCATAATGGTATATGTTGGCCATTAGTAGACGTGTAGCATGCAGTTGCTGTTCCTCTTCATTGCAATAAATAGGAGTTACCAAAGACTATTAGTGCTCATCAGATGGCAAAAATGTCCTATAAAACAAAATTTGCTAATTAGATTTATTCATTGGGTGTATACAAACAAATCATTAAGAGAGTTTGAAAAAAGAAACATTCAAAATAAAGTCTTATGCCACATATAACTGGTAATAAAATTCACATCAATGGTGCAAACTAGCTCTCCTCCAGAAAAAAGAAAGCTCCCTCTCTGGCAGGGCCATTTTACCTGCTTTTGCACCAGGCCTCCCTGGCAGCTGACTATCTAGCAGCACCCCTATATTCAGTTGTGTTTATGTCCTAGGAAAATGAATACATTTTAAGAATTTAAAGAAGGGGAGCACCTTTTATTATAACATGCACACTGCTGGCAGTGCTAGAAAGTAAGGGACAACCAGCAATAATCAGTCCTGTTGTCCCTTACCAGTCGAAGGGGGTTCAAAGGCCAGTTGATATGTCAGAAACTAGGGCAGGAGAAAGGGCCTGTTTTATGGGAGGACACTGGATGGAGTGATGGGGTGACGATCTGACGCAGAGTGGAGAAAGCCAAGAACAATGGGAGTTGGGTGAGGAGAGAAGAAGACAGAGGAGTTAATAGCTGCTTCCAGAAAGACGTTTCATGGGTCCCACCAGCAGAGTAAAGCAACTGGAGGTGAGCAATTTGACGTACTATCACCCCTGTTTTGGACTACTGAATAGATTTGGCACGTTTATTATTTATCACTAAAAGAATGGTGGGAATCTACTCATCAATCCCCAGGCAGGTCAGAAACCCATTCCCAATAGGATTCAGAGCAGCCACAATGGTATGTCTATTGCACCTGATAAACCTTCCTAGATGGCATTGTGGCTGCTCTGAATCCTATTGGAAACTGATTTCTGACCTGCTTGAGGATCAGTAAGTAAGCCTTCATTCTTTTGTGAGTTATATTTACTTCTTGTCCCTTTTTTTCTGTGATGTGTTTTTAATGTTAGCGTAGGGACTCACAAGACCATGAGGACCCTTGTGAGTCCCTATATTTTTCCAGCATGCAGTCTTGCCTTTTGATGTTTGGGAGTGTGGGATCTCTGTAACCTGGTACACTACAGGTGATATACAAGACTGGTATCTCATAGAAGACTATCTATGTGCAGAGTTAATGCTATGCAGGCCATTAAGAGAGTAGAGGCAGGGGCTGTTTACTGGCATTTTGCACTTGTGCAGTCTCCCTTTTAGTGGGCAGTAGGGTTTTTTGTGTTCTATTAGTGTTTTATCACTACAAAGATTTATTCATGAGATAAGATAAATTTTATGTGCTCCTGAGTTCAAACAGGTTTCTATGGGTACTTGCATACTAGACAATAACTATGTTATCTGATTAATGGAGAGAGCAGGGAGTGACCTCACCCCATGTAGGAACAGCTCAGTCT
This sequence comes from Phyllomedusa bahiana, assembly GCA_025379985.1. Classification (NCBI taxonomy): domain Eukaryota; kingdom Metazoa; phylum Chordata; class Amphibia; order Anura; family Hylidae; genus Phyllomedusa; species Phyllomedusa bahiana. The sequence continues at coordinate 86,691 of JAODAL010008845.1, read as the reverse complement.
AAAGAAAGCAAATTATCTCTAACAAGATTAGCTTCTGTGTACAGATAAGTCATTGTATTCATTCCTTACAGCACCTGTAGCTTTTGTTTAATGAAGATTAGCTCTCCCCTACTTGTTAAGGTAATGGCTCAGCTAGAAGCTGAATATGCTAATCACAGCTATAGAACCACCCACAGAGAAGACAGAGTGAGTGTAAACTGCTTGTGACTCTATGAAACAGCCTAGTGAGAAAACCCGTTTAAGTTTTTGTATTTGCCAATATGGAAGATATGGGATGTCAATTTTGGTGCTGAAGGTGCTGGATACCCCGCCTAATCGAATAGTAGTGGCTCCACCAAATAAAAAAATAAAAAATGTTGTATGATATTAAGGTAGCCACCCCCTCATACATAGATGGTGGGAGGGTAGAGTGGTATGCCTGTTAGTACTTTGCACCTGATTAACCTTCCCATACGGCATTGTGTTTGCTCAGAATCCTATTGGGATTTTGTTTTTTGACCTGCCTGGGGATCAGTAAGTAAGCCTCCATTCTTCTGTGATTTCATACTTAAAGGGGTTGTCTCGCTACAAAGAATAGCTTTCAAATTGTAGGGAACACAAAATAAAGACATTTTCCAAATATATTGCTTTGTCCATCTGTTTTCTTTAAGGAAATACAAGTGAATTTATGACCTCCCTGGCTATTTCAGTTCCCTCAGTAACTGACCTGTAAACAATTCTCCCCCCTGCTGTTTGTTCTATGTGATAGCAGTGAGTGAAGTCATCACACTGGTCCTGGCAGTGTCTGTGGTGCTGGACAGTAAAAAGCTTGATTTATCTAAAATAAACAGCACTGTAATTAGGGCTTTTGTTTGAGGGATCAGATAAAGCCTTCTGCTAGTAGTTTCAGAAGCTTCTGAGCTAATCTGATGTAATTAGCAACTGAAAACACAGCTTTGAATACAAGCATGGAGCTGTATGCAAATTAGTCAGCCTGAACCAGGAAGTGACAGAGTATTTTATTCATGCATCCTATGAAACTCTGTAGGGAGACAACTCCTTTAATTCTTATTTCATTTATACCGTGTTGAGGTAAATCACTCATAAACACCATTGCATTAGGTCCACCAATGTGAAAAACAAAACAGCCATACAGTACAACACTAATACAACCTATATTCAAAATACAAAATCTGGTAAGCACATCTGTTATGAAAAATAAATGTATAGGTGCACATTGTTGTGGCAGCAAAAGCTATGTAAACACAATACAATTTCAGTAGCACTCTAGAAACACTAAAACAGTCAAAGAGGGCATAAGAATTTTTGGAACAGCATTTCTGCTAATATGAAAACTATGAAAAAATTTGAGGTTCTTAGTGTACATTTTTGATCAAAACTGTAAATGCCCACCTACCGCGGCAGGTGTCCCCAGTTCAGGTGGGAACCTACGCTGCGTGCTACCTCTCAAGGTGTCTGTTCAGACATCCACACTTCAGGGTTAGAAGGTTCCTGCTATAAATCCGATCTGATTAAATAACCTGTGCAGGTGGGCGGAGTGCATAATCCAAGCTGGGGACTTGACAAACAGTCAAAATACAAAATCTATATTGGTGCTATCCTGTATTTCATTGATCTGATGAGTCCCATTTAGCTTGATGTACTTTATGGAAGGCCACATGACTGGTTTCATTCTTCATTGTCATTACTGAACACAACCATATATTTGTGAACAGAGAAAGATAACTGAGACAATATTTTTATCCAAAGTCGCTTGTATCGGCAAATATATTATTGGGATAGTTCATTATTACATTCTGGGCTTCCAAAGAAAGTAAATTTTAACTAGATCTAGAACAGGCAATTATTCAAACCAGTCATGTATCAAATATTTGCTTGGGATGTATGTAATTAGGTTCTATGGTGTCTATTGTACTCATGTAGCACCCAAATAGCTATTTGTATAGCAGTAAGATAAGTAGATAATAAAGCTGTGTAAATATGAGAACTCTAAGTGCGTAATGACCTATATTGTAATCTATGTACTGTTCTATATGGTCTTTCCACATTAGTTTATCTTGCTGGATATCTTAGAGGATGCATTACTGGGGCTGTTTGGCTCAGGAGGTTTTCAGTGTTACTTGACCTGCTTCATCGTTGTGTAGATAACCTCAATGACTTTTCAGATGTGACTACCTTGTAACAGAAAGGATTCACCAGTCCCTGCTTTCACTTAATACTGTATTTTTAATGTATTTTGCTTGCTTTTGCTTCATTGTTTGTTTTCAAGCTTAGAATGATTCCACATTTGAAAGACAAGGTTTGAAGTTCATAACAGCAAGATAATCCTAACTACAATGATAAATTATGGTCATGTTTTGGTAAAAGCCCATACAATCATGAGCAGGGGCATAACTAGAATTCATAGGGCCACATAGCAAAATGAGATTTGCCCATACCACTTAATGACAGGAAATTGAAACTGCAGAATAATAAGCGATAATTAAAGGTACGGATAATAGCTCCATTACAGTGGCCCACTTAGTTGTGCTAGATAGCAGAAAGCCACCAGTTTGTTATTTCTAACAAAAATGTACTTTTTCTTTCACCTTAGGCTATGTTCACACGGCTTAAATTGGGACGTATTTCGGCCCGTATTTCGTGGCATACTGCGCTCAATACGGTGCGAAATACGTCCCAATAATTACGGTAATCCACAGTTCTCATAGAGAACTATGGATTACGCCTCCTCTCCCCGCTCGCACAATACGGCGAGTGGGGAGATAAGTGACGTCAATTATTCACGGCGTTTACGCGCCACGAGTAATGCATGTCTATGGGGCCGGCAGGCTGCCGGTCCACCCCGCCCCGTGGGGGCTCCCTAACACACGTCATAATTGCGGGGCGTGTGCTCAGCAGCGGGGGCGGGGTGGGGGGGGGGGGGTCTGGCAGCCCGCCTGGCCCCATAGACATTCATTATCCACGGCGCGTATACCGAGGTGAATAATTGACATGTCACTTTCTCCTCACTCGCTGTATTTCGCGAGCGGGGAGAGGAGACGGAATCCATAGTTCTCTTTGAGAACTGTGGATTACCGTAATGACTGGGACGGATTTCACCCGTAATTCGCGCAGTACGGCACAATATACGGGCTGAAATCCGTCCCAAAATAAGCCGTATGAACACTGTCTTAGCCTTAGTGGCCTCCTCAACCTCTGGGCAGCTGCTGTGTCTGTAGTTCTGCATATACCCATGTGTGTAACTACAGCTATAGTAGCTGCTTCAGAGCCCTCTTAAGTGCATAACTTAGGGGGACATGTATGAAAACTATCTTGGTCTAAGACTTTCTTTGTTGCCCACAGCAACCAATCAGAGCGCCCCTTTCATTTTTCCAGAGCACTATATGAAATAAAAAGGGACCTCTGATTGGTTGCTATGGTCAACAAAGAAGTCTTAGACCAAGAGAGTTTTCATACATGTGACCCTTAGTTTCTTTTAGGAAAGAAACACTATGGTGCCTTCCTGCTATCTGGCTATAATCTATGGGTTCTAATTTGTGATCAAGATCTGCTATGTGACACTACTTGTCTATTAAGTTGTGCTCAACTTAGTAGTCATGTAATTGTTTACATTGCAACATTTCTGTTGATTGTCATAAAGGCCCATTTCTGACTTTGCTATAGGCCCCTAAGAATTGTAGTTTGGGATCCTGAATACAACTGTCATTTTCTTCCTTGTCACCACTAACTATATTTCTTGCCATCAGGATGCAAATGAACCCAATTAATACTCATGACCATCTTACAAGTAATGAATCTTCTCCATTACCTTTATGTCCATTCTTCAATGCATTTACCCCACTAAATCTGGTCATGTATGTTTTATAGTAAGACATACCAGCAATCTTATGTACACGTGGTCTTTCCTAGTGGTCTCTTAATGAATTTTAACTTGTACAAGCCATTGTTTCTCCAGATATCTGGCAGACATCTATCTACCTCCTATGTACATTGAGTGGACGTTTTTGGGCCAGTCAACCTCCAAAATTTCTCTTTTTTTTTTTTTTTCTTTTTTTTTTATCTAAGCATTCCGAATTTTCAATATTTCATTTTCTACCACAGCAAGTTTTTTTGTCCTTATTTTCTTGACTTGCCCTGCATTACTTGATATCATTTTTACACTGGAATGTTCCTCCTGTATAAGGCCACATGGTTTTATTGTGTAATTCTTAGTTGAAGGGATAATTCTCCTTTTCGGTTGTAAAGGAGTTTTTTTCTATTTAGATTGTAGGGTTCCTAAAGTGTATAAACATTTCCCTATGCACTGAGTTGTGAACTCCAATTTTGGCATTATATGCTGTGCAGATAACATCTGTTATCTATTTAGTCCTGCTTTTATATGGTATTTTTAATGATTCCTAACAATGTGTTAATGAAGCAATTAAAGCTCTAAGGTTAGAAAACTGTGGTAGTAACAACCCTTTTCAGGCCACTTCACCTCTGTAGGGGATTGAACATACAAGGTGGGAAATGTATCTTGGGAGTGTACCTTTTGCAAGTAGTGACATGCCCTAGGTCCAACAAGGCTCACTGCCAACACCTCAGGTTTCATAAATGTGTTGATCACTGGTATGGGAATGTGTCAATTCTCAAGAGTACAGACTGTATTTATATGTCACAATCTTTCCGTTATCTGATGACTATTGTGATATTAAAATACATTATACAATATTTCAATTTTAATCGACCTAAAAAAGATTGAATTACTTTACAAATTGTTTCCTTTATTGTTTCTGTACTGATTCTTAGTCATATTGTGTTTCTCATATTGGTAATCAAAACTTTTTCAGAAGCTAATTCAAAAGTGACAATCATTATGGCTACAAATGCCAATGTTCCTGTAAGTAAATATAACTTAAAGGGGTGTTTTCATCATAGACTTTAATGACATATCAATAGGATATATCATAAAGTCTAATATATCAGGACTAAGGTTTCCACTGAAACGCGTTTTCACCTCAACTTGCCTGTACCAATATTTTTTAATATGGATTAAATAAAAGCAAAACTGTTATTAAACCCAAGCCGTGGAGATTGTGTTTTTCTATCACTGGACTTCAAGTTTAAAAGCTAATAGTTTTGGGCGGGTCTCTGGATTCTCAAGGCGACTGGAAGGTCTTTAACCCCTAAGGAACTGGAGTAAGTGGAGTGAATATTTATTGAAGCCTAATAGGTGATGGAACGGGGGCCTCCGAAAATGTCAGCTCAGAATGGAAAGCCGGTCACTCTTGTACACGTCTCTCTATTCTGTCATATGAGAGTTCTAAGTACATCTACGTATTGTGTTTGGTTGTATTCGGAACTCCCATAGAACAGAATGGAGAGTCGTGAGCAAGTGTGACCGGCTATCCATTCTGAGCCGACACTTTCAGGGGCCCGTTCCTGCGATAGGTGCAGGTCCCAATGGTGGGACCCAAACCTAGCACCTTTTTATAGCATATGTCATTGACATACCATCAAAGTCTATGGTGAGAACACTCCCTTAAATTGATTGTCCAGTTACCATTTTCAAAATATATTTATGCTACTTATGTCCTTTTAAAAAAACAAAACAAAAATAATAATAATGATGATGATATATATACACTGTATATGTATGTATATTGTGACATCTCACATACCATCTTGGCCCGGCCCGGGGGGGTCATTCAGCTCTGGGATCGCCATCTTTTGTAGGCGGAATGGCACACAGACACTGGGCTCCAGTTTAACACTGGCCTCAGTCAGTTTTATTGAGGCACATGCAAACAAACAAACAATACAAATAAAAAACCTCAGGCCGTCTGGCCACTGACTAACCACGTTAGTCCCTCTCTATCAGTGTCCTGGACCTAGCGTCCAGTACCACCAACGCATGTCACCAGCCTCCACTGGTTCCAGCTTCCTCAAGCCTCTGGGGGCCAGAGCCTCTTGACAGCTCCTCTGCTGCTCCACTCTGCAGGTAGCAGGCCGCGCCCCCCTGATCACCTGGAGCAGCAGGCTTTTGTAGGCCTCCAGGGCCATGCCAAAAACCTGCTATGGAATACGGGGAGTAGACACCCACCCAACACATTGCCTACTCCCAATAAGAGCCAACCCAGAAATGGCTATAGATGACTGCCAACTGCAACTGTGACTGACAGCGTAAATGGATGGCTCTTATCCCACCAAGGCCAGGTACCCTTGGTGGCGTGTTGCTTGTGGATCTTCTGTACAGCTCCACTTACTGGCAGAAACATGCAACTGCTTGCTGTCGCTCTGTCACTATATATATATATATATATATATATATACATATATATATATATATATATATATATATATATATATATATATATATATAATATATATATATATATAATATATATATATCCATTGTATATTGAGACAATTGTATGGCAAAACCATAGCTCGATGGAGAGCTAGTAACTACTTCTGAAGCCCCGAAGTGTCACCCAATTTAATGAAAAGTAAAGATTAAAGAAAATAAAGCAGATAACTAATACGGATAAAGGAATTCATTGTACAGGGTTAGGCACAAGTTCCAGGACACAATTTTATTTCAGTAACAAAAGGGAAAATGACATATACCCCAGCAAGTAATAGGTGAGGGTGCCCAACTTTAAGGCTATGTTTGGAACATTGCCATCATTTTAAAAGCTGCCATACTGGATCAAGGGCAAGTTTTTCTAATGGAAAGGGGGTCATGTAGCATATAAACGAAGACCAGAATTGTCTCCGAAAATGATTGTTGCAATCAGATGTGCAATATCTCTTGTTGTTCATAGGTAATCAACACAGAAAGTTACAACAACAGCTATTTGGCGTATTCAATATTTTCTCCCTGATTCTGAAAACAGAGCTGAAGGCACTGGATCCAATCGTTATGAACACAGAAAGTTCTCTGCAGGTTCATAATATTTAAACCACAAGAGATTTTGCAAATTTGATTGTGGCAATTGATTTCTGAAGTAATTCTGGTCTTCTTTGATATGCTACGTGACATCCTTCCCATTGGAAAAAGTTGCCCTTGATCCAAAATGGTGGCTTTCAAGATAGCAGCCCCCTCACACATTACTTGCTGAGGTATTCAGATAAGTCATTTTCCCTTTCATTTCTGAAATAAAAGGATGTGCTAGGACTTTTGACTCCCTCTGTATATCAAAGCATGAAAGAACTCATAGAAGCTGTACTTATCTTTCTATGTTGAGGACAGGAGCTTCTTTAGGTTATGTACTTTATAGATAGTGTGCTGGAAAAAAGAAAATGGGGCCGTCATCTGGTGTCCAAAGATTTTCTCATCATGACACATGTAAAGAGCAGTACAGGACATGTAGCACCACACTGTTCTGTAGAGAGGCGCTGCTAGGCCGTCAATTACTGCATGCACTGCACTAATGCAGATGTTACGTCATGCGTAAAATGTCAATGACGATCGATCGGATCTTCCATGCAATCATCTGTGCTCCACATCGGCAGTATCTGTGAAATTGTATGCTGATACCACAGTGTCCTAAAAAAGACCATTATATGTTAAAAATATTGTATCCCAAGACCCAGGGGCGTAACTACAGGGGTAGCAGACGTAGCAGCTGTCACAGGGCCCAGGCCCCCGGGCAGCTGCTAACACATCTATTGTGCTCAAAGGCAGGACTGTCCGGTGTTAGCAGAGAGGAGCACTCCCGGCACCCGCTCTGCTAATCAGCCCACTAGGCGCAGGCACCAGCCCAAAGTGCTGACGTGTGGTTATATACAGTCAGCAGAGCCTATGTACACTAGTATATACCACTATATGGTCACTATATGGCGGTACTATTGATCTTTGTATACTGATCAGTAATAGTGTAGGGGTATTATTCAGTCACTATGTAGTGGTAATTTGTGGTCATGTCCTGGCGGTATAATCAGTTCTATATGTAGTAGTGTTATTGGTAATGTTGGTTTTGGTATAGTGGATTTGTTTGGTAGCAGTGTCATAGTGAGATGTATGGTGAGATATTTGCCCATATTTGTGTTATCTACATTATCTAATTGCATGTCCTGGTAAATGTTTGTGGTCGGGGAGGAGGGGGAGGGGGCCCCATCCAAAAGTTTGCTATGGGGCCCAGACTTCTCTAGTTACACCCCTGCCAAGACCATTGTAACATAAGGGACCAGTGTACTTCAATTTTTATGTGAATATTGCTGAATTGTAATTTGTTTCCTTTTGAAGCTTCTTAGACAGCATCTCCTAATTATTTATTACAAAGACTGTAATAAAGCAATATTTCTGTCATCTTACATGATTAAAGCCACAGATCCTGATCTTTCTGTGGACATCCAACCTCCTCCTCACAGGCGCCAAGATGGTTTATGAATCTTATGTCACCTCTCAAATGAAAGGATAAATAGGAGGAAGCCAAACACATACATGTGAACTAATAAAAGTCCTGAGGTCACTGTGGGCTATTAGAGGCATTCTACAGCTGGCACCAGAGTTCAATAAACACATTGCTCAGTTATTGGGAGACTAGTCTTTTTTAGCTGTGATAATGATGGATTCCTGGAAGGCAAGCTTTCATTTTACTACTTTTTTTTCACAGATTGTTTGATTCCCATGTTATAGAGGTGTGAAAGCTAGGGACTCTGAGTTATCAGATAGAATGCAGTTGAAAATAATGTGGTCAAGGAGGACACAATGTTCACCAATTAACCATCTCCGTCTTGATCACTTAGGAAATATAGTCATTTATTAAAATTTCAGAACAGGTGTGTTCATATGTGAGACTAATGCATTTATGCATCCAAAAGTGCTGCGTAAATCGCATCCAGAACGCAGGTGTTTGTTTGGCTCCGTTTTGGCTGCATCAGAAATGCACCCTATAGTTTTAAATAGGGCGTCTGCTGCATCCTTTGGATCAAGAATTGACAGGACAATTCTTTGAACGAATCCAAAAGATGCATCAGAAAGATGCATGTAAACATGCATTGGTGATCTCTCGTCTGAACGCTTACAATGGGATCTCAAGGCCTCCATTTTGGTTTCTTGTACCCCGCTCACCTCCACAGGTTGTTAGATCAGTGCAGTATGCTTTTAAGGTTGGTGCTTTTTTTCTTTTTCTTTCTGTATTATGAAAGTCTGTTGACCCAAATGAGAAGTCTGAATTGGACTCAAATGAGAGGTAAAAATAGCGTAGGACCACCCGCCTTGAGATCCCGTTGTAAGCCGGGGGGGTGGCTCAAACATTTTTTGATCAAAACGTGTGAACTAAGAATCTCAAAGTTTTTTTCATGTATTGCAGATAGCATAAATGCTTTTTTAGAGGTTTCCATGTCTTGTTTGATAGCCCAAAACACAGATCCAAACACGCATCTAAAAACGGATCCAAAATCGGATCCAACACGCTTTGTGAACATACCCTGACTATTGTTCTCTAGTTGCTTGTCTCTCATTAGTTAGGTAGGCTCTTGCTGCCCCTCACACTTGCTGTCCGCATGCTACACCTCTCTCTAAATCCTTAGGCCACCCTGTTACAGAGTCCACCTCTTGGTGGGAATCCATGGCTCCCTGTTGGCCACGGTAATGGTAGTAGTGCTATCCCAGGGGCCCAAACATCTTAGCTGCACATAGCTGTATGTGTACAAAGATTATATCAAAAAGATTGACACATTGAAACTTTCAAGATGTTGACAAAAATTGGTCTAAAAAGAAACAGTGTTAACTTTAGTAGCAAATTTACGGGGCTTGTGTGGTTTGACTGGTTTCCACTGATGCTATTTTTACTGTCTGAGCAGTTAACATGGGAGTTAAATGTCAAGCCATAGACATCTCTTTCTTCTCTTTAGGCCAGTTCACATGGACACCGTCTATTTCTTTTGTATGTGATGCATGGCAATTTCTTGAAAAGCAAATAGATCAAGTTAAAGTAAAATACACATTTAACATTGTGAGAACAAGAAGCCAAATTATATCTCACCAATGTTCTCTCAATAGCCTATGGTCCATTTCTGATGCCTTCAGAAAGTCTTCAGGCTTCGACTTTTTTCACATTTTGACATGCTGAGACTTGTTGCTTAAAAAACAGAAAAAAAAAATATATAGTATTCGGCCCCCTTGAACTTTTCAACCTTTTGCCACATTTCAGGCTTCAAAAATAAAGATATAAAATTAAATTTTTTGTGAAGAAACAACAACAAGTGGAACACAATTGTGCAGTGGAATGAAATTTATTGGATATTTTAAATTTTTGTAAAAAAAAAAACAAACTGAAAAGTGGGGCGTGCAATATTATTCGGCCCCTTTACTTGTGCAGCAAACTCACTCCAGAAGTTCAGTGAGGATCTCTGAATGAACCAACGTTGTCCTAAATGACTGATGATGATAAATATAGTCCACCTGTGTGTAATCAAGTCTCCGTATAAATGCACCTGCTCTGTGATAGTCTCAGGGATCTGTTTAAAGGGCAGAGAGCATCATAAAGATCAAGGAACACACCAGGCAGGTCCGTGATACTGTTGTGGAGAAGTTTAAAGCCGGATTAGGGTACAAAAAGATTTCCCAAACTTTAAACATCCCAAGGAGCACTGTGCAAGCGATCATATTGAAATGGAAGGAGTATCAGACCACTGCAAATCTACCAAGACCCGGCCGTCCCTCTAAACTTTCATCTCAAACAAGGAGAAGACTGATCAGAGATGCAGCCAAGAGGCCCATTATCACTCTGGATGAACTGCAGAGATCTCCAGCTGAGGTGGGAGAGTCTGTCCATAGGACAACAATCAGTCGTACACTGCACAAATCTGGCCTTTATGGAAGAGTGGCAAGAAGAAAGCCATTTCTCAAAGATATCCATAAAATGTCTGGTTTAAAGTTTTCCACAAGCCACCTGGGAGACACCAAACATGTGGAAGAAGGTGCTCTGGTCAGATGAAACCAAAATCGAACTTTTTGGCCACAATGCAAAACGATGTTTGGCATAAAAGCAACACAGCTCATCCCCCTGAACACACTATCCCCACTGTCAGACATGGTGGTGGCAGCATCATGGTTTGGGCTTTTCTTCAGCAGGGACAGGGAAGATGGTTAAAATTGATGGGAAGATGGATGGAGCCAAATACAGGACCATTATGGAAGAAAACCTGTTGGAGTCTGCAAAAGGCCTGAGACTGGGATGGAGATTTATCTTCCAACAAGACAATGATCCCAAACATAAAGCAAAATCTACAATGGAATGGTTCACAAAGAAACGTATCCAGGTGTTAGAATGACCAAGTCACAGTCCAGACCTGAATCCAATCGAGAATCTGTGGAAAGAGCTGAAAACTGCTGTTCACAAACACTCTCCATCCAACCTCACTGAATCCGAGCTCTTTTCCAAGGCAGAAAGGGCAAGAATTCAGTCTCTCGATGTACAAAACTGCTAAAGACATACCCCAAGTTACTTACAGCAAAAGGTGGCACTACAAAGTATTAACTTAAGGAGGCTGAATAATTCTTCATGCCCCACTTTTCAGTTTTTTATTTTGTTACAAAAGTTTAAAGTAGAATAGAAAAGATGACTGAAACCGGTATTCGCCGTTCAGTAAGAAAAGGGATCGGGTATCTAGAGCGATTGTTATTTTGCAAGGATTTTTATTTATAACAACATTAGCGTTCGCCGACTTCAAACGTCAACTTCTTCAGATCTGAAGAAGCTGACGTTTGAAGTCGGCGAAACGCGTAATGTTGTTATAAATAAAAATCCTTGCTATATTCAAGCGCTCTAGATACCCGATCCCTTTTCTTACTGAACGGCGAATACCGGTTTCAGTCATCTTTTCTAATCTTCACCCTCGGCGTCCCACGTGGAACCCGTGGCGGGATCTTTTCCGGAGCTGCTGATCTTTCCAGCGATCTACCTGCGGGCTCAGTGCCACAAGTGATTTTGCGAGCTGTACCGTTCCCCGTACAGCCGCATCAGGTGAGCACGGTACAATTCCTGGGGTTTGATTGCTGTGTTATTTTGGAATTCAGCTGCGCTTTTGTCCACAGCCTACTGCCTTCTCATGGATCACCGCATCTGAGGGAATACCCTGTTTCTAAAAGTTTAAAGTAGCCAATAAATTTCATTCCACTTCACAATTGTGTCCCACTTGTTGATTCTTCACAAAAAAAATTAACATTTTATCTTTGTGTTTGAAGCCTGAAATGTGGCAAAAGGTTGAAAAGTTCAAGGGGGGTCGACTACTTTCGCAAGGCACTGTATATGTGTGTGTACTTTTTTCCCCATCATTCTGTTTGAAATTTTTGCTACTTAGTAGTAGACATAGACAGTAGACAGTATTCAGAACTTTTGCTCTGATACTTGAAATTTAACTCTGGGGCCCTCCTATTTCTCTTAATCATCTTTAAATTGTTTATACACCTTGATTGGAGTCCACCTGTGGTAAGTTCAGCTGATTGGATATGATTTGGAAAGACATTCCTGCTTATATAAGGTCTCACAGCCGACAATGCATATCAGAGCAAACGCCATAAGAGGAAAGAACTGCCTGTAGAGTTTAGAGACTGGAAGGTACAGCTCTGGAGAAGGGCATAAAAATGTATTTGCACTTAGTTTCCAAGAGCACAGTGGCCTCCATGATTCTTAAGTGGAAGAAGTTTGGAACAACTAGGACAGTTTCTAGAGCTATTTGTCCCACCAAACAAAGAAATCGGGGTAATAGGGCCTAGGACGACATTTCTGGGCTTGACTGTTTATACACCCTTTTGCATTATTTATCTAATATAATTAACCATGATTGCTGCTATAAGTAATCAAAGCACTTACATGGCGGCTATGGAGGCTTTAATTGGGCTTCTGGCTGCCATGGTAACCTATCGGCATCCTGCGATCTTCTCGGGGGGGTGGTGGGGGTGCACGTAGGAGATTGGCAAGGGAGCAGGCAGAGGAGTAATTAGAAATGAGGTGGATTGATTGTACAACAGAGTTGAGGGTGGATTCGAGGGGCACGAGTGTTAGATTGGATGTTGCAGTAGTCTAGAAAGGAGATGACAAAGGCATTAACTATATTTTTGTAAAGTCACAGATAGGAGAAAAGCTGATTTGAGATACGGTATGTTTTTGAACTGGAGGTGGCAGGTGGTGTTAAGTACTTGGATTTGTGATTTGAAGGAGAGGGCAGAGTCAATGGTTATCGCAAATCAGTGAGCCATTGTGGAGCCTTTGACTGTAATAGATTGATCTGGTAAAGATGTTGAGTGGGATGGAGATAGATCATGAACACAGTTCTCTCCATGTGGAGTTTTAGAAAAGAGGAGGATATACTGCAAATGGTAGACACTCTGGGATCCAGAAAAACAGCGTTAATATCATGGCTGGAAAGGTAAATTTGAGTGTCATTGTTGTAGAACTGGTGTAGACATAGTATCCAGACACTATAGGCCATCTACTAACCATTTTAGGCTGTTAATATATTTAAAGTTTAAAAGTGCATTGCTTCTAGAAAAGATATCTCCATTTTATGATGCATGTACTGAGGAAGCATATGGAACTGCAAGGAGTTGTGTGGCACCATACAGGCTCCATGCACATGACTCTACTGTTAGAGTTTCTTGTACTATATAAATAATTGCAATAGTCAGAATATGTGAGTAACTACAGAATGTGGTTAAACAACATCTCACCTTATTAATATCTTGCATGCCTTTTTTTTCTACAGAAGAGAAATCTTATGTTGGCTTTTCAAGCAGCTGAAAGCATAGGAATTAAAGCCAGTCTGGTGAGTACCGAAACTTTTACTATCTGTATACATACTGCAGCCAATTTCATCGGACAACCACATAGGGACCATTTACATGGCACAGTACAAATAACGATAGTTTTATCCAACCGGTATTTGCACTGTTTTCGTGCCGTGCACATGTTCGCAGGAGGATGGCTTTTTGCTGCGGCTTGCGGAGAAAATCATTCCCCCTTCTCATATACATATTCATTTTCTGTCCGAAAACCGGTCGGACTACTGAATGTTGTACGTCTTTTTGGACCGCCGGCGGTCTGAAAAACCGGCGGGCGGAAAACCCGTGCACTGGGGACTGCTGCGTGGGTTTTCCATAGGGCCCATTTTAAAAGTTTTCACCCAGTTTGTAGACGGTTTTCAAAAATTAAAACCGTCTGAAAACCCGTGCCGTGGGGACAAGCCCATACAGTCCCAAGTAATGACATTGGAGGATGCTGTAGCCAGATTCTACCACTAGAGAAGCACACTCTGAGCAATAGCAACACTGTATAAAATCTCTCACCTTTTTTTGGCAGTGTTTGGAAGGGTATAGTTTATAGCTCATAGACCTTGATGCAAAATCTGTACCAAGATCTCCCCAACTGTAATGTCTTTTGGCCGAAGAGCCTGGACACAGGTGGAACTTCTGCACTTCCTAAAGCTATTCCATGGCACCCTAAGGGTCCATCCACATACCATGGTTTATTGGTCGGAGTTTCCGACTGTTTTCGAATTTGGTCTCCGTCTGAAAACCGACACGAAACCATCCCAATAGACTTAAAAAGAAAATCCGTTCGGTAGTCTACACTGAATGGATTTTCAGCCGCCGGCATTCCAAAAAACTTAGACAATACACAATCTTCTGACCGGTTTTCGGGCAGATGGTGTGCACTTCAATGGTTATGGGGGACAGGCGAGTCCGCAAACCTTGAACAGAAAAATCCCCGAAATCCTTTGAAAGGCTATAAAATTCTTAAATGAAAAACGACCATTTTACGTATGCCGTGTCTTTGTGCCCTAAGATTATCTGTTATGTTCATTTCATCAGCCTCTAGTGACTGTGATTTATGTACTTCAGTGGCTACATGGTTGTTTTTATCTCTTTGTTACCATTTTTTCTTTTCTCTGTAGGAGCTCAATGAGTTGATGTTCACAGATCGTCCAGACTGGCAAAGTGTGATGCACTACGTGTCTCAGATCTACAAGTATTTCGAAACCTAAAGAGAGGCTGTGAATAGGAAGACTGTTACAGAGGAAGCACACATTCACTTTATTGATCAGGTCTATCTCAATAAAGAGCAGAGCTTCACACTGTAACATCAATGTGTGGAGGTAACTTGCCTACATGTTGAGTTTCTGGATCCCGGTGCTGATGTTATGACGTTTAACATCTCGGTCCTTACAATATCACGTGTTGGGATCGTAACGCTGTGCTCAAATATACCCTACCACCTCAATCTTCAGCCTCTGACATGGATACACTACCAAGAAGTTCTACAGTATCAGTCATGGTTCTTCAGAAAATTGCTACCACATATATTTCTAAGGTTCCTGATCTAAAAGGATTGAGTGTTGACAATGCTTCAATATCAGCAATGGTGGATATTATTTTCTGCAGGTTACAGAAATAAATCCATGTGAACATTTGCCAATTAAACACTACTAGACAGATTGCTAAAGTATATTACACAGCATTTAAGGATTTGGGGTATTTCTAGGAAGTTAATGGAAGTACTACATTTAATAGAGGACACTTGTTTGAGAATGGTCACTTGATCTGTTTTGCATGAGATGCACATGTTCCTATTGTACAAGATTAGTTTCTGATTCTATCTTAGGTGCCATGCTTTAGTAACAAAAACATTCCCTAATGTATTAACCTGTTTACTACCAGCAGTCACAGCAAGAGGCTTTGACGCAGATGCAAGGGAGTTTACTTCCCTAAATAACATATGCAAGAGGTAAAAGGGTCAGTCACACCCCCTGTTCCTTATGTAACCTATATGTTAGTACTACCATAGGCATCAGCCTATAGTACCTTTCACATTTTGGTACATTTGATTGTTTTGGTTAATGTAGTATTGTAACTATAAGAATGGTTATCCCTTTAAAATAAAGTGCAACTAATATGAATTATTCAACAAAATTTTTGTGTCTTTAGTTACTAAATAATCCTCTTCTGAATTAAATATCAGCTGAAACCTTCTATGGTTATAGTGGTTGTCCCATCTACAGTAGCTGTTCTCACTCTTAGGCAATGTTCACACGGCTTATTTCAGAACGTATTTACGTCGGATTGCCGATTGTAAATACGTGCCGGAATCTTGTGCAAACCAGTTTCAAATAAGTGTCACTAAGTATGGCACGTATTTGGAACTGATTTCCCAACGGATTCATCATACCCATTAATTATTGTTGTTGAAACTTTCGGGAAATAATTGACATGAACATTGTTTTTGCGGAATTATTGCGGACGTATTCCGGAACGGAAATTAGTGTCGTCTGAACGACGACACGTATTTCCCATTAAAATCAATGTAAAATGGCCAGTTACTTGTTTGTAACTGATTTTGCAATGGATTTGCGGCCGTAAATACGTCTGCAAATCCGTTGCGAAATAAGCCGTGTGAACATGGCCTTAACAGCTTCTTCAGGCTCCCACTTCCTGTTCAGGCTGTGGATAGTTCATTAAACATGTGTTTATTTAGAAGTTTTAGAACATGTCCCCAAGGCACGGGTTTCCAGCCGTTTTTTCAGACGGTTTGCGGTTTTGCAGACCGTCTGAAAAACCGGCCGCAAACGAGCACAACGGGCTCCTATGGAAAACCTGTACAGCAGTCCCCACTGCACGGGTTTTCCGCCTGACTGTTCTTCCACCCGCGGGCCGCCCGAAAAACATTCAGCATGCACATTTTTCCGTCCAGTTTTCGGACGGAATATGTGCAAGTGAAGGGGGGGAAGTCTTTTCTCCGCTCATCGCGGAGAAAAACCGTCCTTCCCGCGGCCGTGTGCACTGCACACAAGCCGGACAAATACCGGTCGGATAAACTGACCTGTATTTGTCCATTGCCGTGTAAACGGGCCCCTATATGAGCAGAATGAACAATGTCAAACATTTACAGTGTGCAGCAGATAATAATACACTTAGAAAGTGGGCCAGCAACTGCTGGCTAAAAACATATAAGAAACATATAAAACTCAGTGGTACACAAAGTTAGAGTATATTGGTTGTACTAAAAGGGTAGACAAGAGCACCAGTATGAAGGAGGAAGGGGAATCTAAATCAATGGAAACCATTCAAGCAAAGATTAGATGAAAGCCAGGGTTCCCATAACAGCCTCCTTTTAAGACAAACATGTGGGGGATCAGCAAGCTTCAACTCACAATGACAATTGTAGTTAACTCTATTAATTATTTCAGATAGCTAGGGGAACAAAAAGATTTCCAGGCCAAAGCAATAGTTGTGCGTGTAGAAATGAGAACGTTGAAAAATACTGTTCTCAACGAGGAGATTAGACACAGCAGGCTGTGGGTAGTTCTATAGCAGTGCCTGACATGTCTGCTCTGCTAGCTCCTACTCATAACTGAGGCTGTTATGAGGACATTACTGATGGGAAGGTTGTGAAAAATTATCACACTGTCCAAGCAGGATGTCTGGCTAAAAATATGAGCTAGTAGAACTGCATGAAAGGAAGCTTCTAGTGAGAGGGAAAAACTTACATGCTTCCAAGACACTGTTAGCTGCTGAGTGACACTTCTTTAATGTAATTACACATAAATGTGCTTTGCAGACCTGAAAGGATGGTACAAGACTGCTTACAGGTAAGTAACTTTAAGGGTTAAAGTTTATCTTAGCAGAAAGATAAGATCAGAGACTGAGAGGCAAACTCCTGTCCATCTGGATGTCACTAGCACAATTATTGCTAAAGCAGGAAGATGGTTGGTAACAAGAAGTGCTTGTGCAAACCAACAGGAGATAAGAACTACTCTAAGGCTACATCTACACAGCAAAATTAAAATACCGTCGGATTCTGGTAAAGAATCCGACCAGTATTTTACGATCAATTTTAGTTTTTTAACCGTGGGTTTTTTTGCGTGGAGTTTGCGGTCGGTTTTTGGCCAGTCCACATTAAACAGTGCTATAATCCACCATTTTTCAGCAGATTATAGAACATGTTCTAAGTTTTTTGATCGGATTTAAAATCCGACCTTAGAAAATCCTATCTGTGTAGAATACAGCTCAGATTTTCTATTGAGGTCTATGGAAATGATTTGCAATCAGATTTTATGCCGATTCTAAATACTGAATCTGCATAAAATCTAACTGTAAACCAGTGCTGTGTAGATGTAGCCTAATGGTGAATTGAAAGAAAGATGGAAAAGTAATATATTTAAAAATAGTCTTCATGTACCTTTGCCTACATTTTTTAAGCTAATCAAGATGGTGATATACTTTTAAACACTAACGCTCATGTCCTATTCAGGGTTTGTTCATTCCATGGATTTTTCTATAGAAAGAATATGTTGGATTTCATTCTGTGCAGATTTGGATACACGTTAGCTTCACTGTATGAGGCTCAGCCCTTTCCTGTGTCCCGTTGCATTGTCTACTGAGACAGTTTCTGTACAGTCACCATGTGGAATAATATGTTACTTACTCCGCACTGATTCTGTATGGAATAAGTGGCATGCTACTTTTGTCGGCAACATGGATTTATGTCATAAAAATCTGCGCTGCATTAGCTACTGTATAAATTCCCATAAAATTTTATGGAATAAGGATTCAAAGCAAAATTCACAAATTCTAGAGCTGAATCCACTTGGATTCCACATCAATATCTGGGTGAATTTCCATCATGTTAACAAGGCCTTATAATGTCATACATCCTTTAAGTTATATTATGGCACCCATACACCTCTGGGGGTACTGTTTTACCTCTGTATGCTCTTGGATGCATATGGTCTTTTTTTGTTATATTCTATATATTTCTGACCTTTAAAAAATTTACATACCTTAAAAAAACAATTATTAAGCATTATTTGTAGAGAAAAATAAAGCACAAAGAAGCATATAGCAACCCTCAGAATGCCCTATAGTACAAAGCTTCATGTATAAGGGCATGTCCCCACGGCACGGGATTTCGGACGGTTTTTCAGACTGCCTGAAAAACCTGCCGAAAATTGGCACAATTGTGCTCTATGGAAAACCCGTGCAGCAGTCCCCACTGCACGGGTTTTCCGTTGGGCGGTTTTGCTGCCGGCGGTCTGGCGGCAAAACATTGTAGAAGCACAATCTTCCGTCTGGTTTTTGGAAGGAATCTGTGCTTCTCAATGTGGAGGGGGAGGGCTTTTTTCCGCTCATCGCCCGTGGGGACGGGCACAAAACAGGACAAATACCGTCCGGTTTGTCTTATGCCGTGGGGATGCGCCCTAACTGTACAGCATTTTGGCACATTATATCAGACTCCAGACTCGGACTGGCCCGTAGGGGAGCAGGGGGAACACCCGGTGAGCTCCTGGATATGGCAGGCCTCCGGTTAAGAACAGAAAACACAGAAAGCTGCCATGTCACAGTCAAGCTAAACTTTGGAAACTTACTGTGACACTTAGGTGGAGGTATTGGACAGTGGGAGCAGGGAAGAACATAATCTATACTGTAACAGAGTGTGTCATTCAGGGTCTGTAGAGATATAGGTGGCAATCCCCTTTTATTTTGTAGTCAGGTTTGGACTGACCGACAGAGGAATCCCCTGGTGGCCCCTGTACTTGGCAGACCTGGAGTTTCTTTGAAACTGGCAGAGTATAAGGGTATGTTCAGACGGGCAAATTTCGTTGCGTGTTTCGTGTCGTATTTGCGCTCTAATACGAGTGAAATGCGCGCCGAACTTACGATAATCCCTAGTTTTCATAGAGAACTATGGATTACGCCTCCTCTTCCTGCTCATACAATACGGTCGTATTGTACGAGCGGGGAGATAAGTGAATTTGTCAATTACTTGTGGCGAATACGCGCCGCTAGTAATGCATGCCAATGGAGCCAGCGGCCTCCCGGCCTCCCCGCGCCTTGGGAGTACGTGCTGATCAGCGCGGCTCCCAAATCACCCGGCGTAATTGCGGCCGTACTGTATGTGACGCAATTACGCCATGTGAACATAGCCTAAGGAGCATGTACAGTAGGTGTAGGATGGGCCCTCATAATCAACTCCACTGGTGGGCCTTAGGCACCCCTGTCTGACACTGTTTGTAGTGGTAAATTTAACATGCAAGATCTTGAGAGCCGGTAACCTGACAAGCATTAGGTATCTTCACAGATGGAGACTACTTGTTTTTTAAGATTATTGTTAATTTATGACAAAAAGGCTCCTTATGAGTTGAATTCCAGGAAACAGAACATTGTTGTTCAATCTTATCATCGGAAGTAAAGATGCCGCTGTGCCACATATTCGTTGGTGGTTTTACACATTTCTTTATTCAGTGCTTCATTTCCTTTTTCTCCATATACAGAACCCTATGCTGACTATACATCTAAAATATTCACTAATGCCGACTGATGTGGTAAATGAAGGCGAGGATGTGGTTAATGTTTAGCACTTCAGTTAAATCTATATGAAGCTTAGTTCTGACATTATGTACACATCTCTTAATAAATAAAACATCTGTTCTCCACACTGAGTAGATGGGAAGTGTGCATAGAACTAATGCATATGAGAACCGAGCTCTCAGCTGTTATTAGTTTTTATGTGTGACCCATGCTTCTTTCATAGTTACGTAACGAGTGTGAGAATAGATGAAGATCAAGCTATTATTCTGTAGTGTTCATCTTGGGAAATTTAAATGCACCCTTATGAGTCTCGGACACCTGTTGTATATTGGTTGCGGATTTTTAGTGTTGATTTTTTTTGTAAAATTATACCACAAAATACTATACGATGCAAGTTATTCAGATTTGACAAAAACCCATACATAATCTACAGGAAAATATAATATAATTGTAAGCATTATAATGCAAAAACTGCAGTCTGTGGCAGAATCTGCATATAAGGTTAGCACACATTGGATCTGAGTATTACATTTATGAAAATTCAAACCAACAATAAAAAGCATCAAGATTTTTATAAATGTAAACAAAAATAACAATAAAAAATATATCAGTGGTAATCTATTCAATAGTATCAACAGTGAATGGAGAAAGATGAAAACTACTGGAAAAGAAGAAATATAATCACAAAAAATCTGTTGTTTAAATATGATTCTATAAAAGTTAACTACAAAGATAACATAACATTGCTAGTAAATTATGGGAGTTAGTATGATTAAAGGGAATGTGTCATCAAAAATGACTTATTGTTTAACTCACAATTTTATGTTCAACACATTTTTTAAGAATTTGTGGTTATATTTTTTTTAATTTTCCATATCACTTTCAATATTTTTTTAATAATTCTTAAGTCCTGCAGTTTTCACTTTGGCCACTAAGCCTAATAATTGTCGGACACTTCCTGTTCTGTACAGAAAGATTCTCAGTTGTCTGCTTATTATCAGCACAAAGAGGGTCAAACTGAAAGGAGACACCAGTGTGTGAATAGATAACACAGAATCCACCAGTCACAAGAGGAGATAGTCACAGTTCACCCTTTCACCTCCCTGCACAGTGACTTCTTCCCAAGTCACAGAGTGTGACTAGAAAACTCTCCTATAGATTGACTATGGGACTGAGTCAGTCTTAAGTCTCTTATGTGCATGAAGCTACTGTAAAGCATCTCTCTGACTGCTGTTAAATCAGTGCAAACAAGGCCTAGTGGCCAAAGTGAAAACTGCAAGACTTAAGAATTATTAAAAAATATTGAAAGTGATATGGAACATTAAAAAAAAACAACCAAAAATTCCTAAAAAACGTGTTTAACATAAAAACGGGACTTAAACGATGACTAATTTTTTGATGACACATCCCCTTTAAGTAATATACAGTATATAGAGCACTGTCTCAAAGTGATATTATATCTACAATATAGTGTATGTGCATCAGTAAATAGATAAATGATACATCAAGAGAAGGACTGAATTCAATGTTCATCAGTCAATAGTGCATCGGAGGTAAGTGAATTCATCCATATTATAATTCCTAGATGTAGTCCATAAAATGACCGTATAATTGAATAGCTTAATAGGGTGTTCCGACAGTTCAAAATGCTTGTTCATCTGTTGGTGTATGATGAAAAATAGAAGACAAGAAAAATACTTACCATCTGGGTACTTTTGTTCTGTCTTGGTAGCTGCGTTGGGGAATCATTAACTTGGCACTGAAGTTAATTGCAAAACCTCCTGTATTTAACAAAAAGGCAAAATGTAGTAATGTGATGTGTGAATTCAGCCTAAGTGACATAAAAGTATCCTAAAACATTCAAAGCTACTCTATGGGGAATGTAAACTGACTCATAAATGCACCCAGTATAAGGTGCAAGTGCCAGAAGCAATGTAAGGCCTGGTTCACATCATTGTTGGGAATGATAGAAACAATAGTGGAGCAGCACACTGTTTTTTCTGTAAAAACTACAGACACCGCGATGAAAACCCGATTCAACTTCTGACAGAGGTGAGAACCAGACCTAACACGTAATGAATAGGTAGTGTCCAGGAGACAATGGGTGACATGTCCCCTTAGGGCTGCGGCAATTTTTTGGTGTATTTTGCACAAAACAACTGTTGACACCCTATTCTCTATATAAATGAACTATAGTACACCAAAACTAGGCACATTAAACGCCTGGCATGACAAATTTGGAATGCGCCAAAGGTAGGTGCATCAAATATGCTAGCAATGATATGCTATGCGCTTACATTTTGCTATGCGCCTAGATTAGCTGCATCAATTATACTATGTAGACGCCAGATTTTGGACAGGTTCTTTCATTCAGGCGCACGATACACTCTTTTAATGCGACTTAAAACTGGTGTGGTGGCACCTCTTTTCTGACATGTCGCCTATGTGTTCACTAGAAACCCCAACACGTGATTCCTGTGGCTGCTTCTTCCGGGGTGCTACATTTATGGTATCCAAATGGTAAAAGCTCCTGAAGTCTACATTACACGTTTGTGTAGATTGTCCTTTTGGTTTCCATCGGGCTGGTATGGCTTTTTTATTAACTACATAGGAAACTTCAGCAGACCGATACAGAAAGCCACCTCATAGCCATAAAAATCATCTGGCATATGTGGTTTTTTTTGTTTGTTTTTTAATGGGGCTTTGTGGTAAACTGTATGCTTCTACAGTGAAACACATCTGAGCCTCCCATCAGACTTTGGAAATGAATTGTTGAAGATCTTGAGGATGGATTCACAAGTTGCATTTTTTTAAATGCACCCAAAATGCATGCAGCAATTATTATTATTTATTTTAAAGCACCATTGTTTCCAGGGCGCTGAACATTCAAAAAAGGGGGGTTACACACATAACATATGTCAAACAAGTACAATGATAACAATGAATGACTTACAACTGGCACAGAGGAGGAGAGGGCCCTGCCCGCGAGGGCTCACAATCTATAGTGGAGGAGGAAAGAGACAGAAGGTGAGGGGCAGACATATAGTAGCTGCTGGGTTATTGTTGGTTATAGGCAAACCTAAAGAAATGGGTTTTCAGGTTGCTTTTGAACCTGTTGAAGGTGGAGGAGAGTCTGATGTGTTGGGGCAGTGAGTTCCAGAACATGGGGGAGGCACGGGAGAAGTCTTGGAGACGGTTGTGTGAGGAGCTGATAAGAGGAGAGCAGAGAAGAAGGTCCTGTGAGGTGCGGAGATTGCGAGAGGGGAGATAATAAAACATGGATGTGTTTTTTTAAAAATCTGCATGTCTTTCTTTAACTCAAATTTCACCTTTGTTGACAATGAAAATCTACTTAATTGTACCAAGTTAATTTAAAAAACAAATGCATTGTTAAAAAATGTGAACATTTCTTTAAGACAAAGTGTGCATTTTTCCTGCATGCGTTTATCAAATCCATGCGTTTTCTGCATGCACGTTTTATGCAATTGATATATTCAACAAAAATGCAACATATGAGCCCAGCCTAAAGGGTTCAATAATAATGAAGTAAATTCATGCTGAGCTGTAATACCATACAAAACCGGTGGACAGGTTTGCCACTGTTTTTGGGAAAAAAACAGCTATGTTATTTTTTAGTCTTGGGCAACTTCTTTAAGGACATCTCCACAGTGGACTGTGAACCTAGCCTTTTAGGCTATTCTCACACACCAGCTTTTTCCAAATGGAATCAGAGGCAGAATTCAGAGGCAATACTCTGAATACAGATTTTAATGTGAAAAGGCAGTTTTCATCTCTAAAAGTGTATGTATATAACAGTGTGTGTGTATATATATGTGTGTGTGTGTGTATATTATATATATATATATATATATATATATATATATATATATTATATATATATTATCATACATACACATAGTATTTGTGCCAGTTACTGCAGCGGGGTAATAAGGATAACTCTGTCAAAACCACTTACAATAGATAAGAAACAAACACACTAAGTCCATGTTCACACGGCTTATTCAAGCCGTAATTGCGGGACAGATCCCGCCCCCAATCCCGCCGGCCCCATAGACAATGCATTATTTACGGCGCGTACGCGCTGTAAATAATGTGCATGTAGCTTTCTCCCCCCGCGGCGGATTCGCCGAGCGGGGAGGAGAAACTGAATCCATAGTTCTCTATGAGAACTGTGGATTACCGTAGTTACTGGGATGGATTGAAGCCGTACTGCAGCGCAAATACGGCGCGCAGTACGGCTCCAATCCGTCCCAGAATAAGCCGTGTGAACAAGGCCTAATAGGTATACCACCGCACTATACAGTGAGTACAGAAAGTCTTCAGACCCCTTTAAATTTTTCACTCTTTGTTTCATTGCAGCCATTTGGTAAGATCCAAAAAGTTCATTTTTTTGCTTGTTAATGTACACTCTGCACCCCCCATGATGAAGGGAAAAAATACAAAAATGTAGATACTTTTGCAAATTTATTGAACAAGAAAAACTGAAACATCACATGGTCTTAAGTATTCAGACCCTTTGCTCAGTATTCAGTAGAAGCCCCCTTTTGAGCTAATACAGTTATGAGTCTTCTTGGGAATAATGCAACAAGGTTTTCACACCTGGATTTGGGGATCCTCTGCCATTCTTCCTTGCAGATCCTCTCCAGTTCCCTCAGGTTGGATGGCGAACGTTGGTGGACAACCATTTTCAAGTCTTTCCAGAGATGCTCAATTGGGTTTAGGTCAGGGCTCTGGCTGGGCCAGTCAAGAATGGGCACAGAGTTGTTCTGAAGCCTCTGCTTTGTTATTTTAGCTGTGTGCTTAGGGTCATTGTCTTGTTGGAGGAAGAACCTTCACCCAGTCTGAGGTCCAGAGCGTCTGGATATCTCTGTACTTGGCTGCATTTATCTTTCATTCATTTGCAACCAGCCGTCCTGTCCCTGCAGCTGAAAAACACCCCCATAGAATGATCCTGCCACCACCATGTTACACTGTTGGGATTGTATTGGGCAGGTGATGAGCAGTGTCTGGTTTTCTCCACACATAGTACCGCTTAGAATTAACACCAAAAAGTTTAATCTTCATCTCATCACTCCAGAGAATTTTATTTCTCATAGTCTGGGAGTCCTTCATGTGTTTTTTTTGCAAACTGTATACAAGCTTTAATATGTCTTGCACTGAGGAGAGGCTTCCGTCAGCACACTCTGCCATAAAGTCCCGACTAGTGTAGGGCTGCAGTGATAGTTGACTTTGTGGAACTTTCTCCCATCTCCCTACTGCATCTCTGGAGCTCAGCCATAGTGACCTTGGAGTTCTTCTTTACCTCTCTCACCAAGGCTCTTCTCCCACGATTGCTTAGTTTGGCTGGACGACCAGGTCGAGGAAGAGTTGTGGTCGTCCCAAACTTCTTCCATTTTAGGATAATGGAGGCCACTGTCCTCTTAGGAACCTTGAGTGCTGCAGAAATTCCTTTGTAACCTTGGCCAGATCTGTGTCTTGCCACAATTCTGTCTCTAAGCTCCTTGGACAGTTCTTTAGACCTCATGATTCTCATGTGCTCTGACATGCACTGTGATCCATGAGGTCTTATATAGACAGGTGTGTGCCTTTCTTAATCAAGTCCAATCAGTTTAATTAAACACAGCTGGACTCCAATGAAGGAGTAGAACCATCTCAAAGAGGATCAGAAGGAAATGGACAGCATGTGAGTTAAATATGATTGTCACAGCAAAGGGTCTGAATATTTATGACCATGTGATATTTCAGTTTTTCTTGTTTATTAAATTTGCAAAAATATCTACATTTGAGATTTTTTCCTTTCAAAATGGAGTGCACAGTGTACATTAATGAGCCAAAAAATGAACTTTTTGGATCTTACTAAATGGCTGCAATGAGTGAAAGAGTGAAAAATGTAAAGGGGTCTGAATACTTTCTGTACCCACTGTATAGTGGCACTAGAAAAAGCTGCCAAAGTAGCACCAATATAAAACCACACACCTATAAAAATAGCACCGATATACACACCTATGAGGTTAGCACCAATATGGCTATACAAAAACTTACGTTCTTTTTTAGCAAGAATCCATACTGTAACCTAAGTGGACGTACACTCCTGCTGGCTGTTAGCTATATTTTGTAATTCTGTGTTTATGCAGTCCTACCTTATTCTGGCCTCCCTTGCACCAGTGTGAGCATGTCCGGGCGCTCCGTGTCTCTCGCTGGCAAAACTAGTGGTGACGTCACCTTCACTACGGGAGCCTACTAGCTACCAAACATCCGACGCGTTGCGAAACAGCGAGTTCCTGACAAAGGAATACACTCACACACCTACATACATATAATAAGAACCCAATTAACCTATCAGTTTATTTCTAGAGTTTATGAGGAAACCTGAAGCTATGGTCAAGAAAGACTATACAAATCCCATACTTGTTCTTTCAGGTGATAGTATTAAGACATGTCAACACTGCATCTGCAGTGTAGTTTCAGGTTATTTACTCTGGCATATACACTAAAGTTAGCCATGGAACCACCAAATACCAAAAGGGCGCATTCCCACGGCACGAGACAAACCGGCCGGTATTTGTCCTGTTTTGCGCCCGTCCCCACGGCCGCGCGCGCAGGGGGGGTGGGAGGGTCGGCTTTTCTCCGGGATAAGCGGAGAAAAGCCCGGCCCCCTCCCAGGGAGAAGCACAGTTTCCGTCCGAAAACAGCCCGACGGAAAACCCGTGCAGTGGGGACTGCTGCACGGGTTTTCCATAGAGCACAATTGTGCTCATTTTCGGACGGTTTTTCAGGCGGTCTGAAAAACAACAAACAGGCTGAAAAACCGGCCGACAACCCTTGCCATGGGGACATGCCCATAGAGTTTCTTTTTGGCCATTAGTGGGCTGGCATGCATGAGGATTTTTTTTTAACTATATAGGAAAATGAAGTTGATCGCTGAAAAAAAAGTATTACATAAAATACTGTTTTTTATTCGATGGCAACTTATATAAAACGTATGCCACTGTATTAATGGGGATGTGTGTGTGGACTGTGATAGCTACAATCCACACAACTGACTTGCCGTTTAAGAGCTGCTCTGTTCTGGTTTCATGAATAACATAAATAGCGCTTTGAATAAATCTGTTGCAACATCTCCGAAGAGATACCTGGAGGATGGAACCCGTTGTGCGCACCAGCAAGATTTCTAAATACTTCCTGGATAAATAAAAGCTGAAACAATATTTACCAGTTTTCTAAAATCAAAAGATTTCTTTATAGCGCTTATCGAGTCAATATTTTTTCAGCTTGCCACTGTGCCAAGTCATTTTGTGTTGTGTTTTTTAACACCCTTGTGAACTTTGAATGGGTTTTTATGACGTGCTTCAAGTGTACAGACATACTAGATATATGATGTGTCAATGCTCCGCAATTCCAGTCATCCAGTAATAAAAGCTGTGCAGTAATAAGGGCACTTTTTATCTGTTCTATAGCCTCAATACCTCCACACAAAAAAACCTTTAGATCACCAAAATACCCACATGAGCGGGTATTTGTTAATTATAGCACAACTGAATTAATTACAGCAGGCATAGGCACTTATATGTCCACCCATAGGCAGGTATATGTCCACCCATTGGCAGGTATATGTCCAAACATAGGCAGGTTTATGCCCCCCATAGGCAGGTATATGCACTTATATGTCCTCCATAGGCAGGCATAGGCACTTATATGTCCCCCATAGGCATGCATAGGCAATTATATGTCCCCCATAGGCAGGCATAGGCACTTATATGTCCCACATAGAAAGGCATAGGCACTTATATGTCACCCATAGGCAGCCATAGGGAGGGCTTGGTAAAAAATACAAATACTCACCTCTCTCCCCTCTTACCTCTTCGCTTCGCGACCCGTCTTCTTACTGGCACAGGCGGCGTGATGCCGGATACTCCTGAATGCAGCAGGTCTGTGGCCTTACGGAGTCCTATTGCGGAGCAGGGAGCGCTCGCTCTCTGCTCCGCAATAGTATCTTCAGCTGTATGTGCTCCGAGAGGAGTCGCATATAGTTGAAGAGATCGGCGACAGCGCCCGGACACTGTCGGCTGACTGTAGAGTCGCATACAGCTGAAGCGATCCCTGAAGGTGCCTGGGCCATGGCAGCGCTCGGGCGCCTGCGCATAACTCGCAGATCAGCTGTATGCGCTCCCAGAGTCGTCGCCTACAGCTGATGGATCTAAGTCAGCGCACGGGCTATTACAGAGCCTGGACGCCGGTAGAGACTCGAGTATACGCTGAGTACATCTTTTTCAGCACATTTCTTGTGCTGTAAAACTCAGCTTATACTCAAGTATATACGGTAAGCAAAACAAACTTGGTTAAGCTTGAACTCATAGGCCCGGTTCACACGGCTTATTGCTGACGTAATTTCGGGGACGGATTTCGCCCCGCAATTACGCCGGCAGCCATGCAGCAGGGCGGGGGGGCCGGCAGCTCGCCAGCCCCATAGACTATCATTATCTAAGGCGCGTATGCGCCGTAAATAATGTGCATGTAACTTTCTCCCCCCGCGGCGGATTCTGTGGATTACCGTAATGACTGAGACGGATTGGAGCCGTACTGCAGCCCAAATACGGTGCGCAGTACGGCTCCAATCCGCGCCCAAATAAGCCGTGTGAACGAGGCCATAAAGTGTATAGCTGTATAAAATTCTAGATCTAGTCTGATAGTAATATTGAGATCAGGAGTGAAATATTGCTTTAGCACAGATTGGTTCGGGCCTTATGGTTACCAAAGTATGCATCAATGAGGGGAAATGGAGTGTAAAAATTTCCCCACCTGTGGTTGAACTTAATGGAAATATGTCTTTTTTTCAAGTGTACTAACTATATAACTATGAGAGGGGCCACTGTGGTTTTGCCACTCAAGACAGAAGGGACTTGTGTTTGTTTTCCATTCCACCATCTTTACATAAGCCATCGATCAATTTTTTACCCCCTTTGTTTTTTTACAATGTGATACTTCTAAACAAAAGAATCTTGTCCAGGTTTCTTTTACCTAACAGAAAATATTAGAAAGGTCTGGATCCCCCACTCCACAAGAGCAGCCCTGTGGTTAGTCTCTGTGATATATACAACCTATGGGTGTGTCCATACAAATAATAAAATTTACCCATCAGACTTTACCATTGAAAACTGCAAGGTCAATAGGAATGGTTTACTTTCGGTTTTAGATGACTATTTCAAGTTGGAATATGTGTCGATTCCAACTTGAAATATTGTCATGGGACAGGGCCTATTGGTAAAATTGCTCAATCTGCTCACTTCTCAGCCACCCAAAGTCTGATTATCCAAAACTTGACACTTATGTATACTTTCTACGCAGTCATGAATGGCTACATTGCCAATTGGGTCTCTCTTTCAGGGATAATCAATCATATATTTATTAAAAAGAAAACAAAAGATTGCTTGTTGTTGTTAAGAAAAATTGTTATGTATGTGACCAATTTTACACACTGTCTAAAAATTTTAATATCAGTCAAATTATTCATGTCCAGTAAATAGATACTGTTCTCTTTTGAGAATAACAAAAACTGGAATAATTACCGGACAATATATCAGTGAAGCAAGTATTGCCATACTCTGTATTTGTAGCTTCCGAAAAGAGAATTGAGATATATTGCCTGCAGGGACGAATTGTTCAAGCCTTCCTCATTTCCACATATAATCTGATTAGGACAGTATTCCTAAAGCTGTTAGTAGGACTGGGAAAGAGATTACACTGCCCAGTGACAGGAAAGGGTGAGTGTTGTTTAGAGGGCAGGCATAAGTTCGGCTAAGAACTGACTATGTTCTTCAGTTATGAGAGATGGGGAAGGGGATAAATGTGTTGATTGATGAACAGCACACTTGTCTACAAGCTCAGAGTTTAAGGCCTCGTTCACACGGCTTATTGCCGACGTAGTTGCGGGGACGGATTTCGCCCCGCAATTACTCCGGCTGCCGTGCAGCGGGGGTGGGGCGTGGGGCCGGCCCCATAGACACTCATTGTTCAAGGCACGTACATGCCGAGCGGGGAGGAGATACGGAATCCATAGTTCTCTATGAGAACTATGGATTACCGCAATGACAGAGACGGATTTCAGCCGTACTGCAGCGCAAATACCGCGCGCAGTACGGCTGAAATCAGTGCCCAAATCAGCCGTGTGAACGAGCCCTAAGAGTAAAGTATGTAACATAAAGAAAGTCAAGGATCTTGGATTTAAAATTTTGTTAATTACTTTGTTGCCATTAAAAAACTTTTTACAAAATCCTGAAAAACTTTTTTTTCATTTTTTTGTACCAATGATTTCACCATTTTTTTCACCATCTTTTGTGTGTTTCTAATTTAAATTGATGTTCTTACCATACTGTTTACAGAGGCTGCTCTTTACAGACATATTTAGGCTCCAACTTCCTGGTTAGGCTGTGGGTGGTTCTACAACAGGGACTGATATATATATATAATCAGCTCTGCTATTCCTGGCTGAACATGTTAGAATGGCATGAGTGCAGGAGGTTTGTAAACTGTAGTGTACTGCTCTCTAAAGAGTTAAAGTTTGTCAGTAACATAGACAAACAAGCTAAAATAAGATGCGCCAGCCACCATGTTTGGACAGGGCCGCTGAACCAGTGAGAGCAGAGAGAGATAGTCATTTACCTAGGGAAGCTTGTGTAAGCAAGCAGCAGATAAAATCTCCTCTATCTCCTAAATAAAGCAGAATCAGAACAGCAATGCATAGTATCCAAGAGTATAGTCTTTATTTACATTTGCCTTCTTTTTTTTAAGCTAATCAATGTGGTAAGAATGCCCGTTTAATTTTCATTGGTAAAAAAAGCAAAAAGCTGTAACTGTATTGTTTTACTGTATTAAATAACCTCTCTCCAAAAAGGGAACTTTTCCTTTAATAACCCACCAACTATATACACTCAAACTATATATTTAGAAAAACTTTGCTTACAGGTATGCCGCCATATATTTGCCCCGATAAGGGGAGGAATACATATAGTGGTCTTAGTGCGGTCATTATATAGCATCCAGCACAGTTAACAATCACTGTTAATCAATGTTCACTGCTTGTTTATGGATGCACGGTTTTGTGGGTGTTCATCTGCAAATCCGTGCCGCCACTCGTTCGGCTCATTAAAAATCAGTGCTGTGGGGTGCCACATCGTGACCACCATCCAAAGGAAATTATCCCAATATTTTTTCATGTAAGTTCAGAGAAAAAAAAAATACTTATGCCTTCATATAAAATCGAAGGCATACAAATGGC
The DNA here is from genome assembly GCA_025379985.1 of Phyllomedusa bahiana. Taxonomy (NCBI): domain Eukaryota; kingdom Metazoa; phylum Chordata; class Amphibia; order Anura; family Hylidae; genus Phyllomedusa; species Phyllomedusa bahiana. The sequence continues at coordinate 55,099 of JAODAL010008845.1, read as the reverse complement.
TGGAGTAGGTCCATAAGGTTTATTCACGTGTTGTAAGACATTTTTGTTGAGATTTTCACAAAATTGCAACAGTAAATCATGGTTTGGCCATGTGACTGCAATGTCTGAACACAATCCAGCTGCGAAATATTACCTACTAAAAAGCCTCTCTTCTGATCATGTGGCTTACTACGTATTACCAATGTATAGTAAGCTCTGTATTCAGATATTACCGCTATTACAAATGAGTGAGAACATACATTTATGGGTCACAAAATTGGAAAGTGCTCCCTGTTTCCCTAGAGTCCATCAACATGCATGCAATAATATGCTGAGACCCAATAGTATTAAACTCTGTGAAGTTTTCTTTTATTCCATATATTTCATCGCCATACTATTTCAGTTTTACGACTTAGTTTAAAAGTAGTTACAGCAGTAGCAGTCGTAGTATGTCCCACAAACAAATAAGGTAAATACCTTCAACGAGCGCTCAACGGCGTCCCATATATAGGAGAAGCTTAGACAGCCGGACCGAACGCTGCACTTATGCAACGTTTCAGGGGATTCTGCCCCCTTTCTCAAGCATGCGCGTTAGATCTTGCCTCCTCCCTTATATTCATGTGAGTATTTAACCCATAAAGTGCTGTATTCATTTTAAAAACACTCTGAAGTTCAGCTCCTCATTGAGTCCATTAGGACTTCTGGAGTCAAGGGTCACTATCCAATACGTCTCCCTTTTTAGCAATTGTATTTTAACTGCTTCTGTTTCATTAAACTTAATCCCTTCAAGTACACACCACCTAAGATCTGATACATTGTGGCGGTTTTCAAAAAAGTGTCTCGCCACTGAATTCTCACCAAAACTTTTTAGGGCACATTCTTCTTTTTCTTTTTGTATGATCTGATCGCTGATTTATGTTCATTAATACGTAGTCTGATGGCCCTAATAGTTTGACCTACGTATATTTGTCCACAGGGACATTTCAACATGTAAATAACCGCTTTCGATTCACATGTGAAAAAACCTCTGATGGGGATGTTATATCCTTTCATTGGATGGCTAACCTCAGATCCTTTGATTATGGATGAACAATTGGAACAATTTAAACAGGGAAAAGTTCCCTTCTTACGTGGGCGTAACACATTTTATATTGATCCTTTTGTTTTTAAATCGGATGACATCAATGTGTCACCCAGTGTACGACCCTTTTTAAAAATAAATCTTGGTGTCTGAGAAAACAGTTTACCAATTTTTTCATCATTTTTTAAAATGTTCCAATTCTTCAATACACATCTTTTAATCAGTTTGGCATGATAGTCATATTTAGATATATAAAACATCCTATTCTCCTGTTTCTTATCAACTTCTTTCTTTTTTAATAATTCTTCTCTTGATATTTCCATCACCTCCTTACCAATTTTTTCAAGTTCTGTTTTAACATAACCTCTTTCAGTGAATTTTTTGATAAGTTTATTCATAGCTGTGATATATAAATCATCGGACGAGCAAATGCGTCTGGCCCTAACAAATTGCCCTTTAGGAATGCCCCTAAAAGTTTGGGGAGCATGGAAACTGGTTTTGTGGAGAACGTTATTACGCTCTACTTTTTTAGTAAACAAATTAGTTGTAAAACTCTCAGAATCTTTGTGTATCTCAACATCAAGGTACTGTATGTTCTGGGTACTCTTTTCCATCGTGAACTGAATGAGAGGTACTTGTGAATTCAAATATTCAAGGAACTTATCAAGTTGGACTTCTGTACCACCCCACATTAGCATAACATCGTCCACATATCTCATCCACTTCACAATGTACTGGGAAAAGTCAGACGTATATACATATTGATTTTCATAGCTAATCATATATAGATTAGCTACACTGGGCGCTGTCGGCGACCCCATCGATACTCCTTGTTGTTGCAGGTACAGTTGGTATCCGAACCTAAAAAAATTTTTGGTTAAAATTATTTCCAGTATTGTCATGAGAAAGCCTATTAGCGTATTACTTAATGTGGGATCTTCTTGTAAAGCCTCATGAATAGCCTTCATACCCTGTTCCACTGGGATGTTCGTATACAGGGATTTGATATCTAAGGTGACCAAAAAGGTAACACGAGTGGCATCTATCGTTTCTAGCGATCTAAGGAACTGGCCTGTATCCTTAAGACAGTGAGAATGTCGATTGACCTGTTTCTGCAAAAAACCATCTATAAAAATCGCAAGTGGTTCCAAAATAGAGTTGATCCCGGAGACAATAGGTCTTCCGGGAGGAGTTAACAAAGATTTGTGTATCTTGGGGACTAGATACAAAATGGGTGTATGTGGTGATTCCGTAATAAGTGTCTTTTTTAACTGTTCAGAAATGATATTAAGCTGAACTGCCTCATCTAATGTATTCTGTATTAGATGTTGAATCTCCTTAGTCGGATCTCTATCAAGGGGGAGGTATACTTTGCTATCTGCCAGTTGTGCATATGCCTCATCTATATACTGTTTACGATTCATTAATACCGTGGCCCCCCCTTTGTCTGCTTTTTTAAAAATCACTTCATCATCTTGATGTAATTCTTTTAAGGCTGCTTTTTCTTTTTTTGTTAAATTATGATGTTTATAACCTTCTGGTTTTTGTACTGTTGACCATCCTATAAGTACCTCCTGGAAATAATTTTAACCAAAAAATTTTTTAGGTTCGGATCCCAATTGTACCTGCAACAACAAGGAGTATCGATGGGATGCCCAGTGTAGCTAATCTATATATGATTAGCTATGAAAATCAATATGTATATACGTCTGAGTTCTCCCAGTACATCGTGAAGTGGATGAGATATGTGGACGATGTTATGCTAATGTGGGGTGGTACAGAAGTCCAACTTGATAAGTTCCTTGAATATTTGAATTCACAAGTACCTCTCATTCAGTTCACGATGGAAAAGAGTACCCAGAACATACAGTACCTTGATGTTGAGATACACAAAGATTCTGAGAGTTTTACAACTAATTTGTTTACTAAAAAAGTAGAGCGTAATAACGTTCTCCACAAAACCAGTCTCCATGCTCCCCAAACTTTTAGGGCCATTCCCAAAGGGCAATTTGTTAGGGCCAGATGCATTTGCTCGTCCGATGATTTATATATTACAGCTATGAATAAACTTATCAAAAAATTCACTGAAAGAGGTTATGATAAAACAGAACTTGAAAAAATTGGTAAGGAGGTGATGGAAATATCAAGAGAAGAATTATTAAAAAAGAAAGAAGTTGATAAGAAACAGGAGAAATAGGATGTTTTTATATATCTAAATATGACCATCATGCCAACCTGAATAAAAGTTGAGTATTGAAGAATTGGAACATTTTAAAAAATGATGAAAAAATTGGTAAACTGTTTTCTCAGACACCAGGATTTATTTTAAAAAGGGTCGTACACTGGGTGACACATTAATGTCATCCGATTTAAAAACAAAAGGATCAATACAAAATGTGTTACGCCCACGAAAGAAGGGAACTTTTCCCTGTTTAAATTGTTCCAATTGTTCATCCATAATCAAAGGATCTGAGGTTAGCCATCCAATGAAAGGATATAACATCCCCATCAGGGGTTTTTTCACATGTGAATCGAAAGCGGTTATTTACATGTTGAAATGTCCCTGTGGACAAATATACGTAGGTCAAACCATTAGGGCCATTAGACTACGTATTAATGAACATAAATCAGCGATCAGATCATACAAAAAGAAAAAAGAATAAGAATGTGCCCAAAAAAATTTTGGTGAGAATTCAGTGGCGAGACACTTTTTTGAAAACCGCCACAATGTATCAGATCTTAGGTGGTGTGTACTTGAAGGGATTAAGTTTAATGAAACAGAAGCAGTTAAAATACAATTGCTAAAAAGGGAGACGTATTGGATAGTGACCCTTGACTCCAGAGTCCTAATGGACTTAACGAGGAGCTGAACTTCAGAGTGTTTTTAAAATGAATACAGCACTTTATGGGTTAAATACTCACATGAATATAAGGGAGGAGGCAAGATCTAACGCGCATGCTTGAGAAAGGGGGCAGAATCCCCTGAAACGTTGCATAAGTGCAGCGTTCGGTCCGGCTGTCTAAGCTTCTCCTATCTATGGGACGCAGTTGAGTGCTCGTTGAAGGTATTTACCTTATTTGTTTGTGGGACATACTATGACTGCTACTGCTGTAACTACTTTTAAACTAAGCCGTAAAACTGAAATAGTATGGCGATGAAATATATGAAATAAAAGAAAATTTCACAGAGATTAATACTATTGGGTCTCAGCATATCATTGCATGCATAGTAAGCTCTGTATCCATACAATTGCTCATTAGTCCGTGTTCTGTCATTACAGCCAATCCTGCGTGAATCAGGCCAAAATGTGTCACAACTCCAATTCTGGTCAGATAAGAGTTCGAGGAAGACACATTTTTTGTGAAGTGGACTACTAACTATATACATGTAAAATTCTAGGCCACCATTCGGTAGATTTTTCATTGTTAGTTTGACCTTGAATTACTATCTGGTCAGAATACTTTGGTTAAAACCCCACCAAAAGTGAGGCTAGGTCCACTCTATGGCTATGACTTACACTCAGCACATTCTCAAGACTTAAAGGGGTTTTGCCATGATCTAATGTTGACGTGGGATCCTCCAAAATGGGTATTTAATCACTTTTCTAAATATATGTCATTAAAAAAAGTAAAGCCTGAGACAGCTACAGCATTAATTACATGCCCTTAGTTTCCTGACAGTTTACATTAGACACGACCAGGAGCTGACAGGAGCTGATCTTGCCGCGCTTGCGTGGTTTGAACTTCTTATCTGATGGAAGGGAACATGAACGAGCTTTGTAGGAACTAAGGAAAAAAGTCTCTGTCTCCTGTATAGAGAATCCACTGGTTGTAATGTAATTATCAGAGTAAAGATTGCAGACTCTCCCTGCTTAGCCCTTCTTCTCCCCCCCCCTCCCTGCAGCTTTTAAGGGACTGGGGAAAAATGTTCCTGTGTGTCCTGTATAGAGAATCCACTGGTTGTAATGTAATTATCAGAGTAAAGATTGCAGTCGCTCCCTTGGCTCACTGCTCAGCCCTTCTTCCTCCCTGAGTCCAGCAGTTTGTGAAGGAATGAAAGAAACCTGCCTGCCTGGAACTAATCTTCTCTCCTGAGTAAATAAGTGGGAGAAAACAAAACCTATTAACTTGTGCACAATATTTATTCTCTGTGATTTAGCAAAACAATGTTTGGTCAACTAGAGAGACTGAGCCTCGGGAACGTGCATGGGAGGTGGAGTGATGACCTCACAGAGGAGGCACTTGTTTTTTAAACACAGAAACACAACGCCCCTCTTTTCAAGGCTCAAGTTCAGCCTGTTAGCTGAGGAAATCACTTCTTGGCAAAACCCCTTTAAGCATATGTATACCAATACAGTTACATACATCCGCCATTATCTTTCATTGAAACTAAAGTGTATTCAAACTAGGCAAAAAGAGGTATGAACTGCACACCCTCAAATTATACTACTAATGATCTACTGCTATCTCAGGAAAACTTTAAGAAAATGAACATGAGGTATACTTTTTGATCAAACGGTATAAGCCCACCTGCCACTTCACGGCGATCTCTTTAAAGTGGGTCCCTACACACAGCCAAGCCAGTGAGGGGTGCAACCCAGTGGTCCAACAACACCACTGCTGTCAGACCCAGCCCCCTGGCTCTAGACCATGCCACTACACAGACATAGCATTACAGCAACACAGCACCAACACCAATAAAGGAAAAGATCACTACCGCTTACCTTTCAATGGCCTCCATACAAACAGAGGGGGTAGGTGTATACCACGTGGCATAATGTTTTTTTCTTTTAAACTGTTGTACTGAAATGTGTGGCTAACTGCACTTTTCATTAACATTAAGATAAAATTATACTAACATATTCCAGTCATTCAAGTCATATACTGTAGGTTAAAAAAAATGTTGGCTTAAACTTGTTTAATAAAAGTCTTTGGGCTTGTGATGCAATAGTGACATACTTTACAGACTACTGTGTTATCTTTAGAATGCTATGCTATATGGCAAACCAATCAACAACAGTAACGGACAAACTTAGCAGATCAAATACACTAAAAAATACTTGTCTTTGGTGGCAAACCTATGGACATGGAGTCTCCCCCTTCTATCATGCATTGTCTGACTGGGGTGCCGAATGCCCACCAGTGAAATTTCATTCTTGGGGCCCACCAGTGGGGTTGATTCTTGGGCCTAACAGTGGAGTTATTTCTGTAGGCTAACCCTACAGCTACTGTACATAATTGTACATGCCTCTTATACGCTGCTTCTTGATTTCTGCCTCTTTCTTGCTGCCTTTTTCCCAAGGATGTATATGCAGTTTAAAAGAAACTCCAGGTCTGCCATGCTCAAGGGGACTATTGAGGGTTTTCCCTGTTCCCCTTTGGGCCAATCCATGTGTTGTTGTCAAAGGCTTCCAGCCAACTGTACTGGCTCTGTACAATACTAATATACCATTAGTAAGCTCCTTAGGAGCTTCATTGAAGACACAACCTATCCATCAGCTGCACTTCTTCTTCTTCTTACCCATTTTCTGGCTTCTCTACATGTCTTCTCTGTCCTCAGACCTAGAATGTGCCTTTGTCTCTCTGCCCCCTGGATTACTTGAGACCCGGAGATCCGCTGTCCTCTACCGTTCTGGAAAGCGGGCCCGTTGCATACTTGCAAGTATGTAACCATTGTTTTGTAAATTTTTCTGGTTATTAGCTTATTAAATAAAAACCTAGACTTACATGGGGTATACCACTACAATAGTTTATTTTAACTGACCAGTTAGATTTTAGATAATCTTGTGTTAGATGTTCTCAGTTTTTCCCGTGTATGTTGACGGATACGATGAAATGAAAGTTCTTCTTAGCCTCTTATTTAAATAACCACTTCTAGTCAGTGTGATATACTGTTCTTAAACCAATGGATAGTTGAAAATGACTAAAAAAAACTTTTTTCAATTAAGGGGGGTCAAGTTATTGATCCTTCAATACACTAGGGGGGTTCAACGGCCACGTAAAATACTCCCCCGGTTTCCCCCGGGAAATTTCCCCCTGTTTTGGGGCCCCCGGGTCCTCACGGCCGCGGGGGGGGGGGGGGGGGGGCTTTTTTCCCCGCTGACGAGAACAGCCCCCCCCCCCCCCATTGAAAAAGCACATTGGCATTACAATTTTTTTGTCCCCTACCCCGGGGGACAAAACAGTGGGGCGAAAAACCCCGTGCAGTCGGGGGGAAAAACCCCCTCCATAAGCCCCTTTCTGCTCATTTTCGGCCCAGTTTTTTCAGGGCTCTGAAAAACCCAAACCGCCTGAAAACCGGCCCAAAAAACCTGTCCCATGGGGGACAGCCCAAACAATGTTTGTGGAATACAGAGGTCAAAATAATTGCTCTAAAAAAATTTCGACACAGAAAATAAAAAAAAAACATATTGCTGTTTTTAAAACCCCAAAACCGTGACAATGCCATAATCTCACATTCAAATCTTGTTCTCCTCAGGTGTTTTTGCTGTTACCTTTGGTTCACTGGCAGTATTAGAGCTGCTATTGATGAATGGTTTTACCTGATAACCCCCTTGATTTAAAAGGGTTATTATTGGAAAGAAAAAATTTAAAAGATTCTGGGGACCGTTCTACCCTTAAAAAAGGTCACCACCTGAACCCAAAGGGGTATATTAGTTTTTTGGGCAAGCTTTTTTTATTTCATTGACCCCTTTTCCACTGGGGGCTACACTAAATTAGAATTAAACCTATCAGTATGTTTTTGAAGTGTGGGGGAAACTGCAGTGCTAACCATTGTACTACCATGTGCAGATTATAACATTCTTGTGTTACAAGCATTGGCATCCATATAAAATTATTCAGTCTTTTGTTAAAAAAGCAACAGTTTACATAAGTCTCAACTAAACCAAATTATCATTATCCAAAGTCTGATTAAATTGAAATTTTAAACGACCATCTTGGTTTTTTTTCTTTAAAATTTTGGGTTTGGGTAAAATAATAGTCCCATTATTTTGCTTACCTGCAGGTGAACTTCCGGTCCAGGGGAGTAGCTGAAACACAGAGTATGGTTGCGTGACCCAGAATTTCTCTATCATTTCCTACATACATCCCAACCGTCCCGATTTGGGCAAAACTGTCCCGACTTGGGAACAATGTCCCGCTGCACAATTCACTATTTGTTTGTCCACAGAACGTGCAAAAAAGTGGGGGGCAGCCCCAAATTTCCCCGCGTCACGGGCTTATCACAACAACCGGCAAGCGTAGAAGAACAGTGACGACGGGGAAGCGTCATAAGACACTCCCCTGGCGTCACTGCCTGCAAGGGACTTGCCCCGCCCTCACAGCTAGACTATACAGTCTAGTTACAGCAATGGCAGCAGAAGATGGAGGTTAGTGCCCTCCATCACCGCCTGTCTAACTGTCCCTCCCACCTGACCTTCTTCCTCCCTGTCTTCCCCACCCGACCCTCCCTCGCCGATCCAAACACCCACCCCCTCCCCTCTTCCAGTGTTATCGCTAGGCTGGCACTAACCCTCTTGGGTACTGAAGTAAACCCCCACTATTACCTCAGTACCCAATGCACCAGGGGTTCTGGGATGAACTGGATTATTGTCAGAAGGCGAATCATCTAATATAATGGCCCACTTCTGGGGTGGCTGCAGCCTGTTATTTTTAAATTGGGAAGGGACCAATATACATGGACCTTTCCCTCCGTTTTCAGGGGTGTGCTGTCGGTTTTACCTGTGCTTGTTATGAAAAATGGGGGGACTTCACATAATTTTTTTTGTAAATATTTTGTTCTTTTAAGATTTTTAAAAAGGATAGAAACAAAACGATGTTGGGTCTCCCCATTTTAAACCAACCAAGGTAAAACCGGCAGATGTAGGCTGATGATATTAAAATGGGAAGACCCATGAATATTGGTCCTATCTCACCCTAAAAAGTGGTCCCTCTTCTGATAGTCTAGAAAAACAATGTTTGGTCTGTACATCAAAAAATTTTTTTTTTTTTTTTTTTAAATGAGCATAGGTGCACACTGGTGTGGCAGTAAATTACAAACACAATCCAATATCAGCACACTCATACACTAAAAACAGTAATTAGGAACGTAGGAAATTTTTGGAAAACATTGCTGTTTTTTAATACATAAAATTTTAGTCTTAGTGTTCATTTTTTTATCAAAACTTAATAAAGCCCCCCTGCCCTCCACAAAGGGGACCTAAAAACAGAGGGGGAACCACTCGTATTTTTCCCTTTTTAGGTGCCTGTTCAGACCTTCACATTTCAGGGAGAGAAGATTCCAGTCACAGCTACTCTGATACCTCTTCTGATGGTAACCTGGCTGGCCTGGTGCTTTGGGTACTGGGATAAATGGCAGGGGGGTTAGGGCCCGCCTTGTGTTAAAAACCCTTGGGGACACCAAGCTCCAGTAATCTAGATGTGTTAGATAACTCCATTACTAAGACTGGAATAAAATGGTAAAAAAACAAAACACAGAAACAAAAGAAATACAATTAATTTAATTAATCATTCCCTGACACCAGCTCTTGTCGACCATTTTAATTTATAAATAGATGCAACGCTGGTGCAATATAGTCTAACGCAGTGATTTTCAACCTTTTTTGAGCCGCGGCACACTTTTTACACTTAAAAAATCCCGGGGCACACCACCAACCAAAATGGCACAAAATGACACTAAAACAGTACATATTATACATATAGTTAATAATATCGATTCTAGCCAGAGATTCCCACCCCTGTAGCCAATGTGCCTCCATTGTAGCCAGTGATGCCCCCCTTGTAGCCAGTTTTTCCCCCCCTTGTAGCCAGTGATGCCCCCCTTGTAGCCAGTGATGCCCCCTTGTAGCCAGTGTTGCCCCCCTTGTAGCCAGTGATGCCCCCCTTGTAGCCAGTGATGCCCCCATTGTAGCCAGTGATGCCCCCATTGTAGCCAGTGTGCCCCCATTGTAGCCAGTGTGCCCCCTTGTAGCCAGGTGCCCCTTGTAACCAGTGTGCCCCCCTTGTAGCCAGTGTGCCCCCTTGTAGCCAGTGTGTCCCCATTGTAGCCAGTGTGCCCCCTTGTAGCCCGGATGCCCCCCTTGTACCCAGTGTGCCCCCCTTGTAGCCAGGACCGCCCCCCTTGTAGCCAGTGTGCCCCCCTTGTAGCCAGTGTGCCCCCCTTGTAGCCCCAGGATGCCCCCATTGTAGCCAGTGTGCCCCTCTTGTAGCCAGTGATGCCCCCTGTAAGTAATTATAAAATAACAAAAGATTACTCACCCTGAGTCCGCGCGTCCCGGTCCGGAGCTGCTCAGCAGTGGGAGCTGCAGAGCGGTGTAAGCAGCGTGACGTCATCACACTGCTTACGCTGCACGCAGCTCCCAGGGGTCTCCTCGGCGGCAGAGCTGCCAGCCTAGGAGACCCAGTGTCACAGGTGGCGCGGTGAGAGCTGTGCGCCCCCTGTGACGCTGATACAGGGGAGGAGTCAGGACAGGAACAATCCGTCCCGCCTCCTCCCTGCAGCTGCTGGCTCTGCGCGGCTGTTATAAAACAGTCGCGCAGAGTCAGGGGCGCTCCTCTGGGCGGGCAGGGCGGCCGCGGCGCCCTCCGCGGATGAGCGGAGCCTCGGCGCCCCGGGCGACCGCACGCCCTGCCCACCCCTAGGAAAGGCCCTGAACAAAACACAGGGCGCACCATAGTTTGGGGAACTTTCCCCGCGGCACACTGGTTGAAAATCACTGGTCTAACGAACCTGAATTTTAAACACCATCCCCTGCATCCCTGAAGGTCAAGGCTGTGACTGATCATCTGGGGGTGCAGGGAACGGACTATAGGCCACAGTCGCACCACAATCTCCGAGGGGTTGGTCCTCTGTCACCTCCCAGGAGATTGTGCCTGTAAGTTGTAGCTTTACCTCCTCTCTCACCCCTGCCACCTAGTGGCAACTCAAAATACAACCCTCAACTAACACTCTATAACCCACTCATCACCTCCTATCACTCCATACCACCCTTTCTCCATCTATCACCCCATAGGAAGTTTGTACAGAGATGGGAACAATAGTAATGTTGCCCACCATTAAGTAGGTAGGTATCTAGACCAAATATTGAAGCTAAAATGTAACATTTATTCCAAATATTCTAAAAACAGAAATATATCGTACATAGCACATGGAAAACAGTAGCTATAGATAAATTCTGTTGTAAGGAAAGCCGCTTTCGTCACCATAGGATTTATATATAGCCAGTGTTTTCCATCAACGGATATGTAATGTTTCATTTATGTTTGTCATATTGCCCCTGGTGATCTTTGTGGAACGCATCGGCTGTATTAAGTGTCTGGTAATGGATCCACTGGACCACCGCAAGTGATAGTGGAAGCCCACACCAGGGAGCGGAATCTAAGTAGGTCCCGGTATTCACTAGAGCCCACCGCAAAGCGGGATGGACTTGCTGCGGCAGAAATCTACCAGGTGGCTTCCACTGGCGGGACGTGCTTGCGGTGGTGGCCAAGGGTAGGCGAGGTACAGAATCGGTAATCAGGCTCGTAGTCGGGGATAGGCAGGAAGGTCTGGGCAGGCGGCAGAGGTTCGTGGTCAGTAAACGTGAGCAAGCGGGTTTGGTACACGGTAGACAAGACAAGGCTTTCTGGAACGCTTTCTCGATAGGCATGAGCGCTAAGGATCCGGCAAGTCTGCCAGGAAGAGACCGGACTTAAATAGGAACAGTGCCCGGCAATGACCAATTACCGGCGCACTGTCCCTTTAAATTTCACAGTGCCGGCAAGCCCTAGGGAACGGGACCGCGCACGCCGCAGGTCAGAGACGGACAGAGCAGGAGGTAAGTGGCCGGGTAAGTGAACGCTGGCAGTGACTGGGGGTTGAGCGGACCCCGGACCCCTCGGGCGGGATGGGGCGCCGCTAGGCGTCGGGGCCCGGATGCGCCTGCGACCCGCGACGAGGGTCGCGGGGGCATCCGTGACATGAAGTTTGCATTACTAGGGTGTGTTGGTGTATATACTTGTTATTTGCACGCCTTAATTTGGGTTCTATTATAGCTTATAACTCTTTAGATTTTATCTATGACTGCTCTGGGTGACATACCTACTTGATGTGGGGACCATCCATACTTTTGTTGTCCTTTGTGACATACTTATTTGAAGTTGGACCATCCACATATTTGTTGCTCTTAGTGATATAATAGGGTTAATAGGGTTTAGACATTGGTTGAGTGGGGGCGCCCTTTTCGGGGCGGTTCCTCTACATGTTAGGTAGGGGCTCTTCAGGATAGTATTTTTAATGGCTATCACTGGTAATTTGTTTGGTCCCTGTATGTACATTAATGCGTTCCCCTAATAGAACCCCTTTCTGCTCAGCAGTTTTTGTATTGCCACATATATATCACCTGCTATGTACAGTATGTGTCTGTTTATAGAATATTTAGAATACCGTAAATGTTATATTTATATATATATATATATATATAATATATATATATATATATATATATATATATATATATATATACCCCTGTATGTTATAGACCCCTGTATATATCCCCCTGTAGGTTATAGGCCCCTGTAGGTTATTGGCCCTGTATATATCCCACAGTAGGTTATAGGCCCCCATGTATAAAGCCCCTTGTAAGTTAGAGGCCCCCTGTATAAAGCCTCTTGTAGGTTATAGGCCCCCTGTATATAGCTCCCTGTTGGTTATAGGGCCCCTGTATATAGCTCCCTGTTGGTTATAGCCCCCAGTAGGTTATAGCCCCTCTGACTTTGAAAAAAAAATTATTAAAAAAAACGTTGCTTTCTTTTCTGCACTTCCCCGCTGGGAACCTTGCTTCGGGAGCCGGTTTCTGGCAAGGGTGGCATGATGTCATCACGCCTCCTACACTACGGGATTTTCTAGGTCGGAAGCCTACAGGCTGTTGGCCTAGAAGGTACAGCGGCGCAGGAGGCGATATCATCGCTTTAAGACGTGGCAGGTCCGGGCCTCCTGCACACCGGCGTGCCGTCCGGACCCGCTGTAGGGGCAGAGTCAGGCCACTGGGCAGGGTAAGCGGCTGCCCGGGCAACTGTCAAGCCTTCCTAATGGAAAAGATGGCCCTGTTCACATGCTGCGGTCTTTCAGTGTCTTTTTTCATTGCATATAATGTTTTTATATGCCTTAAATATGGAAGGAAAATGCATGTGTTTTACTGTGAACTGACACATTTTGTGATGCAATTTTTGGATGCACAGTTTTTATAGGTTTTCATATGTGTCATCTACATAGTTGGCAACTTTTGAAAATGAAAAAGCAGGAGAATTTAGACGGCGGTGCGCGTAGCGCGCTGCGGCAAAAAATTGCATGGACACGCCCATCTTTTCGGTATGCCACGCCCCTTCAAAAAGCCACACCCACTCCACCTAACTGCATAACGGCTTTGGAAGAAAGCCAGGTAGATGCCCTTATAGCCAGGTAGTAACCCCCCAAAGCAGGTAGTGCCCCTTACAGGCAGGTAGTGCCCCCTTGTAGCCAAGTAGATGCCCCTCTGTAGCCAGGTAGGTGCCCCCCTTTGTTAGCCAGGTAGGTGCCCCCATTGTTGCCAGGTAGTGCCCCCATTGTTTGCCAGGTAGTGCCCCCTCTGTTGCCAGCTAGTGCCCCCAGTGTTGCCGGCTAGTGCCCCCATGGTTGCCAGGTGGTGCCCCCGCTGTGGCCAGGTAATGCCCCCTCTGTTGCCAGGTAATGCCCCCCTCTGTTGCCAGGTAGTGCCCCCATTGTTGCCAGGTAGGTGCCCCCATTGTTGCCAGCTAGTGCCCCCCTTGTTTGCCCGCTAGTGCCCCCTCTGTTGCCAGCTAATGCCCCCTCTGTTGCCAGCTAGTGCCCCCTCTGTTGCCAGGTAGATGCCCCCTCTGTTGCCAGGTTGTGGCCCCCTTGTTGCCAGGTAGTGCCCCCATTGTTGCCAGGTAGATGCCCCCTCTGTTGCCAGGTAGATGTCCCCTCTGTTGCCAGGTAGTGCCCCCTCTTTTGCCAGGTAGTGCCCCCTCTGTCGCCAGTAGATGTCCCCTCTGTTGCCAGGTAGTGTCCCCCTCTGTTGCCAGGTAGATGTCCCCCTCTGTTGCCAGGTAGTGCCCCCTCTGTTGCCAGGTAGATGTCCCCTACTGTTGCCAGGTAGTGCCCCCTCTGTTGCCAAGTATGTCCCCTCTGTTGCCGAGGTAGTGCCCCATTGTTGCCAGGTAAGATGTCCCCTCTGTTGCCAGGTAGAATGTCCCCTCTGTTGCCAGGTAGTGCCCCCTCTGTTGCCAGGAAGAGCCCCCATTGTTGCCAGGTAGTGCCCCCATTGTTGCCAGGTAGTGCCCCCACTGTTGCCCAGGTAGTGCCCCCTCTGTTGCCAGGTAGATGCCCCCATCTTGCCAGAAGAGCCCCCATTGTTGCCAGGAAGAGCCCCCATTGTTGCCAGGTAGTGCCCCCATTGTTGCCAGGTTGATGTCCCCTCTGTTGCCAGGTAGTGCCCCCATTGTTGCCAGGCAGAGCCCCCCCCCCTATAGCTAATAAAAATAAAATAATAAAATCCACTTACCTCACCAGGCTCCTGCAGCGCTGCCAGCTCCCGACCGATCTCCTCAGCGGCGCAGGGGGAAGTGAGAGCAGCCGCGCGTCACTCCCTTGCAGCCGCGCGTCACTTCCCCTGCGCCGCTGACCTGTATGTGCGGCGCACACACCGGCGTCGTACATACAGGGGGGAGGGGAGGGAGGAGGGGAACGATCCCTCCTGCCTTCTCCCTGCACAGCGAGACTCCGGGCGGGTGAAGCGGGCGCAGCGGCCGCTTCACCCGCCTTTAGGAGCGGCCCGGCGGCGCCAGAGTAGCGCACCAGCGCACTAGCGCTACTCCGGCGCCGCGGCCATTCAAAGAGCCCCCGCTGCCTTCTGGCGGCGGGAGGAATGCCAACTCCCCCGGGAGGGCGGGAGGGGACCCTAAATAGCGGGACCCTCCCGCCAAAAACGGGAGAGTTGGCATGTATGGTCATCTATAAAAATCATGCAGCCAAAAACTGCTACAACTCTCAGTAAAACACATAAAATTTTTGAAATGCTTTTTTTACTGGATTTAACAAACACCTTAAAACCACATGGAAAACTGCACAGTATGAACCCAGTCTGAAAGTTAGAAGTACATTCATTACATTTTCATCTGTAAAACTTAAAGAATGTAATACATGTATTTGCACACTTCCTCTCTCCTTAAACATAGAACATGCCTTTCTCTATCTGCCTGTCTGGAATACTTGAGACTTGGAGATCTGGGCCCTGGAGTACTTCATATACCTGCCAACTCTAATATTATAAAATATATCCACTTTTGTGATTGTAATATGAAAACCGGCTTAAAGGGATCCTGTCAGCTATTTTATTTTGCTAGATCCAATTTCAGTCATGAAATAGGAACAGGTTGCCTCATTGCAGTAAATTGTGCTTTATAATTTGAAGTAGAGCTGGGTGTGAGAAGTTTACCAGCCCAAGCAGATGAGTCTGATATGTGGCCAATCCCCATTATGCAGGATGAAGGATCTGTGATTTAAAAGTTGTGCAGTGACGATTCGATGGTCATTATCTTTAGGATGATCCTCATTGATGGCTGAGCATCATGCCTGCCTAATGATGGCTCTCCTGACAGCAGGTTCTACACTTAGCAATTATGTGAACATCAAGGATTCTAGATATTTTACAGCAGTACAAGATCAATTTTGCACCATAGTTTTGTAATTTATTGTTGCTTTAGTCAGGCACAGAAAGCATGTTAGATTACAAATCAGTTTTATTTTAAGTTTTATTGGACAAACCTCTCAGAGTTACAAAACATTCTATGGGTTGTAAAGAACTGAAAATGGTAATATTTTGGAATTTGCCACATTAAGAGGTCACATTTATTGAAATCAAAAGTTATTTCAATCAAAAACCTGATAACAGGGTAAGTTACATTTTACAATAGGATCCCTTCTAGTGTGCCCTGATTGCTGGCTTGTTACACAGACAGCCCTGGGGCTACTCCAGGTCCTCAGGGCTGACTGTGCGGCCGTTCCCTGGGCTCTATCAGGTCACTGGGAATCCCGATCACCCAGAGACGTCGCCTGCTGCCCTGGATCTTCCATCCCCCAGTCGGCCAGCCCTCACTCACTGGAGTAGTGCCGCATTGTTGGATCTCTTTACCAATGATGCGGAGACTACTATTCCCAGTGGCTCCGCGGCCCCCTGTGATGCTGCGCTGTGCATAGACACTCTGCTCACTATTAGCTGCTGGCTGCAGCGTCTACCTGTAGTGGTGGAGGAGGAGGAGAAAGGCTGCAGTAAGCCTCGGGCACCGGCCCCTGAACTCTTTCTCCCTCACCCCCCTCCTTCTCCACCTCCTCCTGCTCGTCAGTGTATGCTGCCGGCGGCCAGATAACGTATTTACAGGGAGGCTGTGGGATATTACATCATAATTGTTAAATACATGTCTGGGGTCAATATAACAACTGCAGACTGATTGTCAGCTCTGTGCTGACCCACAAAGTTGACAATCAATCTGAAGTCATATTGATCAGTTCTGTGGGTCAGATATATAAATGCTGAATCAGTTCTATGGGTCAGCATTATATATCTGACCCACAGAATGATCAATATAACTGCAGACTGTCAGCAATGTGGGTCAGCATTATATATGTATATTATCTTTGTATACCCTTTTACATTATATATATATATATATATATATATATATATATATATATATATATATATATATACTACAGAACGGTGTACTGACAATCGGGCCCCCTTAGTGATCTAGTATTCTATGGGGACTAAGGGCGACATGTCCAAAAAGTGGCGTATCCATGAAGTGGCGTATCATTGGTAGTATATGTAGTGCGCCTATCGAAGCGCATTTCCCAACGGAGGCGCATAACATATGTAATGCGCCTCGATAGGCGCATGGCGCAACGGGGGCGCACAGTGCACCTTATTTAGGCGCATTACAAAGTGTCGTGCCCGTCGTATAATGCACCTAATTTTGGTGTAGGAAAGTTCATTTACAACAAGAATATGGCATCAAAAGAGGTTTTGTCACAAAATAGACCAAAAAAGTGGCGTTGGCATGTTGGGACATGTCGCCCTTAATGTATAAATTTTAAAAAAAAGTTTTAAAACTATAAGAGATAAATATTAAAAGTTTAAATCACCCCATTTTGTCATTATAGAAATAAAAAAAAGTTACACATAATTGGTATCGCTGCATTTGTACAATTCAAATCTAATAAAATATCATTTATTCCCTACGGTAAACACCTTACGATAAAAAAAAAAAAACCCCAAAAATTGTATTTTTTTGGTCTTTTTTGGGCCTTATTTTTGTTTTGTTCCCAAAGACTGTTTTTGTAGCCCAAAACCAATCGAGCCCATAAAAACCAGAGTTCTTTTAACCACTCAGAGCCAGCTTTCATTTCCACAGTGCCGGGAAAAGAAAGCTGAGCACGATTGGTGCTATGGACAAAAAATTTACTGCTTGACATTTTTAAAACATAAAAATTGGGTTAAAAATTTGATCGAAAAGCACTGTACTCAAAAAGGTACCAATAAAAAGAACCTTCAGCCGCAAAAATGCCTCCACTAAGTCCATTGGGGAAGTACATAAAAGTTATGGGTCGTAGGAAACAGTACTGCAGCCAAAATTTAGGAAATAGAAAAAATAAAATAAACCTTATATAATTGGTACTGCCAGAATCGTATCCACCAACAAATACGAGACCATCTTTTATACTGAAAGTGAATGCCTAAAATAAAACCCCACAAAAAATGGCGCAAGAAGTTTTTTTCACTTTCACTCCATTTAAATTTTTTTTCAGTTTTTCCCGTATCTCTATGGGACGGTCAGTGATACCATTAAAGAGTTCATCTTATTTTGCAAAATAAAAGTCCTCCTATGTCTATGTAGGTGGAAAAATAAAAAAGTTATGGCTCTTGGAAGACGAGGAGGGAAAAACAAACATGACTGAAAAAAAACTTGTGGGGCCACATGTAGGAAAATTTTCTAGGCAAGACCTTGGTTTCATGGGCACCAAAAAATCAAGCTCTAGGGGCTAATCAAACTCATAGGACAACAAAGTTTCCCTTTCATTTCGTATAGTGCTCTGAAAAAATAAAAGCTGAGCTCTGATTGGTTGCTATGGGCTCCAATTGGTCACAATGGGTTCTTATTGTTTTTTTTTTTAGCTCTGATAGGTTGCTATGGGAGTCAAAGAAAGTCTTAGACTTAGACAGTTTTCATACATGTTCCCCTTAGTCCTTAATGGGTAAATTAGGAGTATTCTGCTCCTGGCCCCTTAGCTTATCAGACCTCTTATCGCATTAAAGGGGGCCTGGGAGGCGTGCACTGGGCCCTCCTAACCAAAGAAAAATACAGACAACACATACTTTGGCTATGTTCCACGATGTATTCGGGCATACAATACAGTGCAAAAACATGGTATTTTCGGGGGTGCACTCATACTGCGTCCTCCGCGGCGCGAGGGGGGGAGCAGCCACCCACCCCATAGACATTCATTATTACGGCCGTTTTGCCGAAGGGGAGAGGAGAGGGAAACCTAGTTCTCAATGAGAACCAGGGATTACCCGTAAAGACGGGGCATTACCAGCCGTAAATTTACCAAATAACAGCCAAAACAGGCTGAAAAAATGCCCCGCCAAATTTCACCTGTGAAACCGGGCCTTAATACACAAGGACAGCAGATAGTATAACCCTGATGATTAGATACATAGGGCCAACAAAAAACACTGGATAGGCTTTGTACACGGAACAGAAAAAATAAAGCCACAAAGGTTTTAGATACACAGCCAGCAATGATAGTATACACTGGGTAGCCTTAAACCATCAGAATGTAGTATACACGGGGGAAGCTTAGATACACAGCCAGCAGATGATAGTATAACTGGGTAAGCTTAGATACACAGCCAGCAGATGATAGTATACACTGGTAAAGCTTAGATACACAGCAGCAGATGATATAACCACTGGGTAGGCTTAGATACACAGCCAGCAGATGATAGTATATCATACATGCCAACTCTCCCGTTTTTGGCGGGGGGGTCCCGCTATTTGGGGTCCTCTGCCGCCCTCCCGGCGGGGGTCCTTTAGATTACCGCGGCGCAAGAGTAGCGCTGGTGCGCTACTCTTGCGCCGCCGGACCACTCCTACAGGCGGGTGAAAGCGTGCCGCAGCGGCCGCTCACCCCCCGCGGTCTCACTTTTGCAGGGAGGAGGCAGGAGAGATCGCTCCCTCCCTCCCTCCTCCCCCTGTAATGTACGGCGCCAGTGTGTGCGCCCACATACATTCAGCGGCGCAGGGGGAAGTGACGCGCGGCTGCTTCTCACTTCCCCCTGCGCCGCTGAGGAGATCGGGCAGGAGCTGGCCACGCTGCAGGAGGTGGTAAAAGGGAAGTGGATTTTATTTTTTTTTTATTAGCTTTTAGGGGCTCTACTTGGCTAACAGAGAGGGCAAAATACCTGGCAACAAAGGGGCACACCTGGCTACAGAGGGGGCACTACCTGGCAACAAAGGGGGCACTACCTGGCAACAGAGGGGGCCACTACCTGGCAACAGAGGGGACATCTACCTGGCAACAGAGGGGGCACTACCTGGCAACAAAGGGGGCACTACCTGGCTAACAGATGGGGCACTACCTGGCTAACAGATGGGGGCACTACCTGGCAACAAGGGGGCACTACCTGGCAACAGAGGGGACATCTACTTGGCAACAGAGGGGACATCTACCTGGCAAACAGATGGGGACATCTACCTGGTAAACAGATGGGGACATCTACCTGGCAACAGAGGGGGCACTACCTGGCAACAGAGGGGACATCTACCTGGCAACAGAGGGGACATCTACCTGGCAACAGAGGGGGCACTACCTGGCAACAGAGGGGGCACTACCTGGCTAACAATGGGGGCACCTACCTGGCTAACAAAGGGGGGCACCTACCTGGCTAACAATGGGGGCACCTACCTGGCTAACAATGGGGGCACCTACCTGGCTAACAAAGGGGGGCATCTACCTGCTACAAATTTGGCTCTACCTGGCTACAGAGGGGGCATCTACTTGGCTACAAGGGGGCATCTACCGGCCTGTAAGGGGCACTACCTGGTTATGGGGGGCTACTACCTGGCTATAAGGGCATCTTCCTGGCTTTCTTCCAAAGCCGTTATGCAGTTAGGTGGAGTGGGTGTGGCTTTTTTGAAGGGGCGTGGCATACCGACAAGATGGGCGCGCGCCGCCCGCTACAGTCTCCTGCTTTTTCATTTTCAAAAGTTGCCAACTATGTAGTATACACTGGGTAGGTTTAGATACAAAGCCAGCAGATGATAGTATGCACTGGGTAGGCTTAGATACACAGCCAGCAGATGATAGTATACATTGGGTAGGCTTAGATACACAGCCAGCAGATGATAGTACACACTGGGTAGGCTTAGATACACAGCCAGCAGATGATAGTATACACTGGGTAGGCTTAGGTACACAGCCAGCAGATGATAGTATACACTGGGTAGGCTTAGATACACAGCCAGCCGATGATAGTATACACTGGGTAGCCTTAGATACACAGCCAGCAAATGATAGTATACACTGGGTAGCCTTAGATACACAGCCAGCAGATGATAGTATACACTGGGTAGGCTTAGATACACAGCCAGCAGATGATAGTATATACTGGGTAAGCTTAGATACACAGACAGCAGATGATAGTATACACTGGGTAGGCTTAGATACACAGCCAGCAGATGATAGTATACACTGGGTAGGCTTAGATACACAGCCAGCAGATGATAGTATACACTGGGTAGGCTTAGATACACAGCCAGCAGATGATAGTATACACTGGTAGGCTTAGATACACAGCCAGCAGATGATAGTATACACTGGGTAGGCTTAGATACACAGCCAGCAGATGATAGTATACACTGGGTAGGCTTAGATACACAGCCAGCAGATGATAGTATACACTGGGTAGGCTTAGATACACAGCCAGCAGATGATAGTATACACTGGGTAGGCTTAGATACACAGCCAGCAGATGATAGTATACACTGGGTAGGTTTAGATACACAGCCATCAGATAGACAATGGAATGCCTCCCAACACCCCACACTCCCCCCTCCCCCAGTCACTCACTCCTTCTGAAGTCTAGAAGAAGTCGTCTTCTCCTCACTGCCGATGGTAAGAGGTTAGAGGGAGGAGGGGGCAGCCCTGCTCTTCTCTCCCCAGCGGTCTCTTCAGTGGCCGCACTGCTGGAGAAGGGGAGGAGCGGGGCTGTAGTGCAGGAGCTCAGAAGATCGCAGTCTGGCCCCTGCTCAGTGCCGTGCTGCCTGCGCTGTGAGCAGTAAAGCGCAGGCACGGCACAGCAATAGCAGGGGCCGCATCTGAAGCCTGGCCCTTGTGCTGACTGTCAGTAGTCCAATGAACGGCCCTGGGTGTACTCCCACTGGGCAAGGTAGGCAGCTGTTCGAGGGGCCCTCTGAACTTGTGGGGCCCCCGGGCTAGTGCCTACCTGGCCCAATGGGAAAGACGGCCCTGGCTCTAGTTACTTAACCCAATTCATTAAAATGAGTTCAATTTTAAATTTGTGGTAACTAACTAAATTTGGCTTTCTGGGTGGACCTATAGATCTACCTAGCTACTAGCGGGACCTATGTACCTACCAACCTTATGCGGGACCTATTAACCTAACTAATAAGAGGACCTATATACCTACCAACTTTGAGGGGCCTATATATCTACCTACTGAGGGGCCTATACATTTACCTACCTGCTTCGGGCACCTATATACCTACCTAACTACTAAGAGTACCTATATATATAGCTAACTACCTACTGGGGGGCCTATGTATCTAACAACCTATAAACCTACTGGGGGACCTATATATCTACCTACTTACTTGGCTGGCTTATATACCTACTTGCCTACTTTGGATAGTTAGTGGCTATATACGTACTTATATTTACCTATTTACATACCTCCCTACTATTGGGAACTATATAAACTACATATAAGGAGCAATATATATCTGTCTACCTGCAGAGATGGCCTATATACCTACCTACCAAGGGTACCTATATACCTAGCTATCTACTAATGAGCTCTATATATCTACCTAACAGTGGGCTACATACCTACCTAGTGGGAACGGCTATATACCTACTTATTGTGGCGTCATATATACCTACCTACTGGGGAAGGTCTGTGCACTTCACTCTCTAATGGGAAGCCTATATAAGAACAATGGGTGTCTCTCAATCCCCCACAGCAGACACCTGGCTTTCCCATCATAGGAAATAAGGTTGCTGCGGGGGATGGGGTGTCACCATGCTTTCCTATATAAGCCCCATTAGGTAGGGAGGTGCATAGACATCTCCCAACTCCAGTAGGTATCTATACAGGTGATAGAAAAGTGAGGATTCTAAAATTATGTCTGTACAATGACTGCATTTACCTGGTAGTCACATGTGGTGGCATTTGGTCATGGTCTTGCAGTATTACTTGATCCCTAAGTAGTAATATTATTGGGTCTTGGCATTGTAGGGTTTTCTTTAGTAACAATCATACGTGTGTTATATTTGTTCCATGTATAGGTGTATTATTTGGTAACTGTATGATGGGATTTCTAAGATATTATGTTATTATACATAGATCAGCGCTTTTGAAAAAAAATTGTCAGTGCTGACCTTCATTACACAGTGTACTGCTGAGATGACGGACAGGATCAATGTGGAATTAGTGTAAAATTAGTGATAGGAACATGAGTTTTTTTCTCTTTAAAAATACATGCCGCAGTTCCAATGTGGCGTGAAAAATGCTGTATGGACCCAGCCCTTCCAAGCAAAATGTAACACAGAGGGGATGTTTTAGGACCCTAGCAACGTCCCTGCGATCACCCAACAGAGCAGGGGAAAGTCTTTTGATTATGCTGTGATCACTACGGGGTTAAGCGTCGGGGAGCGGAGGTTTCCCCCACTCCCTGACACTTGCAGAGGCTGCGCTGGGAACAGGGCTTTATACAATTATCAAGTGTTTTTTATACTTCACCCTAATACAATATATCTACAGGTGCACAGCTTTTTCACAATTTCACATTATGATAGTTGTTTTTGAGTGTTGTAGACCAATATATTTCACATTTATAAATTTTTTATGCTTTACTTCATGAAGTACTATGATTTTTCGTTTCGCTATAGGGAAAAAGTGAAATCACAAAAGAACACCAGAAAACTAACATATAGCCAAAAGTTCATCAAATGCAACATCAGGATAATTAACATTTTCAGAAAGGTTAAAAGTCATAACCCTAATGATCATGCTTAATTTTTCATGAAATATCTAATGTTTTTATATCTTGCACAAGGAATTGCACTATTTTACACTATTTGGCACAAAGAGATATTTTTTCTTTCACGTATTCCTATAAACCTGTGGCCTAATACCTGTCCACCTAATAATGTGGAACATCCTTCTTAAGTAACTTTATTTTAATTGGGAACAACAGGCAAAGTATGAATCACAGGTGAGATTGATTTTGGTGATCCAATGTGTCCTGAGATACAATACCATCCAGGACTTTAATCAAAATACAAAAAATGTTATTTTTACAACACTTAAAATATACACTAAAATAAGCATATTAAATTGGAATGTGGTGCAATAGTAAGCAAAAAAGAAAATGTTGCGCATAACTACCTCCCCTAGGAACTATGATAAATATAAAGTTGATACTCACAGTGCTAATGTGCTCACAGCTGCTGAAGTGGATTTACGGCAAGTAACAAGCACGAATAAATTCCAAAAGGAAAAAGAAGGTCCGGCACCGTCACATAAAGTGAAAAATAATAATAGCTGTATTGCAAAAATATTCATAAAAAGTGACAGTATCACATCAAAAAGAGAGATGTTGATTAAATGAGGTAAACAACCTCACTTACGCGTTTCACGCTAATAATACCCTTACTTATAGCTGTAACCATAATGACATATAGATCAGCACAGGAGCTGTAGACACAACATTGTTATTGGCAGGGGTAGAGGCAGGGTGCTATAGAAGAGCTATACACTGTTCTGCTCTACATTAGTATTGCAGAATAGTGCATAAGTGTTTATGTCCCATTTTAGTTAAGTACCCTAGTGGGACAAAATTAAAAGTAAAATAAATATATAAACCGTTTAAAACCCCTCTCATCCCTTTTTACAAATAAAAAAGAAAAACAAAGTTGGGAGGATTGGGTGGTATTCATGGGGTCTGATGCGTTTAAGAGGGTGGATGTGGGTCACGCCTAGGTTCCCGGGGACTTAGGGCTATGACCTGGCCTACGCCTCCTGATAGTAAACTGGGATGGGCTCTCTTTGGGATTGACTATGCTACCTCACTATACAGCGGATTGATGTACCCTGTAGCTTCACTCGGCTGACACACTTAACAATAGATGCATTGATAATCTGATGTACTTAATACCTCTTGTTGACTTATTTTCTTTTATTTGTTGTCACTGTTCTTTTATAAAGCAGAGATATCAACAGTATATACCATCAATACCTCCATCGGCATGCTATGGTTGTTTCTCAGGACAACGATTCCATTAGTTATACTCCTGATCGTAGCTAGCTGCGATTCCTGATGGACATTTCAATGTATCTTTAACCCTCAAGCCTGTTTGACATATGATGTCTTCTGATTGCTGATATACCTTATGTTTTCTAAGAATGTATACTTTCAACTGGCATATTACTGTTGTCACTTTTGTGCATTGTTTAATAAAGCTTTTTTGAAAACAAAAAAAAAAGAAAAACAATAACAAAATGTAACTTCATTGGTATTGCCATGTCTGTAAGTCCGATCTAGTAAGGAATAACCTACCTTATCCCGCACAGTAAATGGCATAAAAAATATACCCAGCACCAAAATTGCAGGATTTTTTGGAGTCACTTTGCCTCTTCAAAAATGTAATTAACATGTGATGACAAATTCACATGTATCCGAAAGTGTACCAGTAAAAACTGCACTACAGTCTGCAAAAGAACCAAGCCCTTAAACAGGTCCCTGCATGTGAACATCATCGGAATCGTACTGACCTGCAGAATACAGATAACATGTCGTTTATACCGCACCTCCAAAAACAGATAGTGCAATTGTATTTTTTTTCCGTTTCACCTACCCTTTTTCCACAAAAATAAGACAGTGTCTTATATTAATTTTTGCTCCTAAAGACGAGCTAAGACTTATTTTTAGGGGATGTCTTATTTTTCCATGAACAAGAATTCCCATTTATTGTTGAACAAAAATCAACATGTATTTATATATTGTAGTGAATTCATCACGAACATCAGCATAAGCAGCCAAACTCTGAATTGCATAAAAAAATGCACTATGTCTTATTTTCGGGGTAACAGGGTAAATAAAAAGGGTACAGCCCAAAGCGCTGTGCGTCAGGTCTGGACCAAAAATTTAAATTTTTCTGCAAGGGCACCAAAATGCTCTTTGTTGGCCCTAGTATACCTACCTGTAAACTTAGCTTATACAGTCTTTGTTAACTTACCCAATCGTGCAGCTTAGGCCTTATTTAGACCTGTTCTATAGAGAAGCATGTAGATGAGTCAAACCAAATTATATGTTGCACTCAGATTAATCGTAATGAGTATTTACGGAGTTGTCAGACAGCCTCCTTACTTATAAAATGCACTAATCTCTTTTAAAATTCTGTGTCAAGTCCCTTATTTAACTTGGAGCTCATTTGTTTCTGTGATCCTACATTGTTATAATGAGGCTTGTCCTAAAAGCACGCCGGGCAATTATATACAACCTGTACTGAGCTAAAGATGTGGAAGGAAATGTAGTGCTTGCTAGTATAAGGTTAATGAGGGATTTCACTATCAATTATGCAGAGATTGTACATCTGATATAGTTATTTACTCAGAATTAGGTGGACATTTTATCACATTATATGACCAGATTCTTAGCCATGTTCTATAGATGTATGAACAGTCGTACTTTTGAATGTGCCAATTATGCACCAAAAATACATCAAATATATACTATACAAAGCATACCACACGCCAGATTTAGGAAACCACATACAACACTTTCATACATTCGGGCACCTTCTACACTAAGAAAAAGCCAGTTACAACTAGCAAGATGGCCTATCATGTAAAGCTTTCACTTGTGTCATAGCTAGAATACAAAAATGGTAAGATGTTCTAAGGTGGGGCTTTATGTCTCAATTTTAGCAATCTATGTTGATACTGAAGACCTGCAACATTTCTTGACATGCCTGTTTTAGCAAATACTTGTGTTCCCTATGAAATTACATTTCTGGAAAGTCTTCTCTTATAACTCTGTGCTGTTCCTCTGTTATTCCTTCTAAATATGAATCAGTCAGATAAGCATTACTATTCCAGTTTTCAAGAGGTGTTCCTGCACACACTGACTGTCAGCAGTGTTTGGACAATGTCAGACTATGCAGAAGCTAGGGCAGTTTCTATAGGCGGACAAGCGCCAGGGGCTTCCCTCGTCACAAGAGGTTGGGAGGGACATACTAATGTCAACCGTCTGTTGACTTTATACGTCGGGCAGTCAGCACCTTACCCTGCATGAACTTTTTAACACAGCCAAACAGAATTCGCAGCTGCACACTAATTGTGCAGCTGCAGAAGGGGAGGGATCTCCATTACGAAGGCAGTTAATTACTGTCCCTGCCTTCTCAATTGTTGTATATACAGCACTCAATGAGCACTGTATATACAGAATAACAGGAGGCCTTCAGTTTTCTGCTCCTCGCGGTAATTGCAGGAGCTGCTGTGTCTTATCATTCCCAGATCAGCTCTGCAGTTTGTACAGAGCAGTATATTACCCCTTTAGCTGGGGCTAATATATCAGCCCCAGTTACAGGGGTTATCAATGGAAAAAAGTAATTTAAAAATGCCCCCCATTTTTCTGACTTTTCTGTATTTTAGCACTGCCATAAAACCTTGTATCATCTATATGAAACTTATTTTAGCATCTCTTTAGCTGTTAAATAAATAAATTAAAAGTGTGAAAAACAGCAGCACAATAGTGGAGTACTGTCTGCCCTGCAGACTGATAGTACAGATGAAACTTTTGATGAGAGAATATGCTATATAATGGACCCTCAGGTTCCTCCCCTTGTGTTTTCTTTGTCCTATAGGATGGAGGATAGGTGGAAGTTTCAGACTGCCTTCAATATGGTATACACTTGATTCAGATATATCTAAACTGTTGCTCTTCTAGAGAGTACTCCTCCTTTCTTCAACAGAGCATTGACAACAAACTCAGCTCTTAGTTCAGGCTGTAGTCGTATCTGCTTTTTCTGGAATTTGTTATGGGACACACCAATTAATAAAGAGGTTTGTTAGAGCAACGTCCAGATTAAGACCTCAGGTTCTTCACACTGTGTCAGCCTGGTCTTGACCTTGGTTTTCAAGAATTTATGTGAGCCCACTTTTTGAAATGCTGGAGACTACAAGTCTACAATTCCTCTCCTTGAAGATCTGCTTTCTTCTTTCAATAACCTCTGTCAAGCGTGTTTGGAAGCTCCAGGCTTTGGGACATGCTAGACCTTATTTTGGTCTTCCCATAGGATAAGGTCATCTTAAGATTTCTACCGTCCTTTAGCCCAAAGGCAGTCCCATGTAAATATAAATCAGCTAATTCTAAACCAAGAGAAGTTCTTGCAAAAATATGAGACCTGGAACTCACTACAGTTAAAGGGCTCAAAACCTCCACATTCTCCACCTCCCAATGGATCAGAGAGACTTTTGCTTTGACATATTTGTTTGAAGGACTAGAGTTGCCTTCATTCCTCAAAGCTTGTAGTAGTTTAATTTTTATCAAT
This sequence comes from Phyllomedusa bahiana, assembly GCA_025379985.1. Lineage (NCBI taxonomy): Eukaryota > Metazoa > Chordata > Amphibia > Anura > Hylidae > Phyllomedusa > Phyllomedusa bahiana. The sequence continues at coordinate 27,146 of JAODAL010008845.1, read as the reverse complement.
CAGATCTGCAGTGCAGCCTCCTGGTCATTTTCTAATATATTCATCCCACATTATAGAATTCTGGAAAGGTCCTCAGATGATGTCTCCCTTTAAAAACCCTATTGTAGTTAATTCGGTAGGATCGTATAATTATAGCCGCACAGGTTAAATCACTGCCAAATGGAAACTCCTCAATCTGAAACATTTCTAGGAGAAATGAATGTTGCCGTTGTCTATGGACGTTTGGTCTACTGAATTGCAAGTATAAAGTGTTATCACATGAAGTGTCTTTATACTGGAGACTTTTTAATAAATTTGGTATACTATGTTTCACGCTAGGAGGTTTTCTTGCTACATACCCACTATTGTGCTGCTAACAGGGATGCAAAGGAGGTAGAAGATTTAGAATGTAAATCCGTTTTCCCTTAGTCCTGTCAACAGCACAAGACTCCTTCCCTATTTTTAGACAGTCTGGCACTCAAAAATATACCCAAAGGGGAGGAGACTTCAGGGTCCATTATATAGCATATCCTATCATCATAAATTAGATCTCTCCCATCAGTGCGCAGTCCCTTATTATTCTGCGGCTGACAGGACTAAGAGAAAACAGATTTCACGTCTTTTTTTTTTCCAGAATTTTAATTTTTTATTTAACATTTTCAGAGAATGACATAAACAAAACAGTGTCTGATATCAAAATAAAGATTAGAAGTACTAAAAGGATTATATGTACAATGAGTGGATCATAGGAGATACATAATACTATCCAGTCTCAATATAAAATTATGATTAGAATAATTGAATCAAGGTAAATATCGACATGTATCAATATCCCTAAAACAGTAGAGAGATCCACCGAGTATACATAAAGACAAAGACAAGACACAACTAGGGGAAAAGAAAAGGAGGGGAAAGGGAGCGGTAGGGTGGAGAGGTATCAGTACACTAAGGAGGGTGCATTATCCAAAACGTATCCCAAATGGACCATGTTTTAGTAAAGTGATCAAGTGTGTTGTGAAGGAAGGTCATCCTATGCTCCATCTGGCGGGCCTCCCTAACCCTTTGGTACAAATCTGCAATGCTAGGTGGGAGTGACTGTCTCTATAATTCTGAAATCAAGCACCTGGCCACCCTAAGAATGTGATCCAGGAGCAGAGATTTGGCCTTAAAAAGGCCCGTAACCGGACCATTAAGTAGATATACAAGAGGCTCTAAGGGGATTCTAGTTTCAAGAAGTCTAGTGAGGAATTCTTTCACCTGGTGCCAGAAGGTCTGAAGGATCGGGCAGTCCCAAAAAATATGGGGCAGTGTGCCTACTGATTGACCACAACGGAAGTTGAGGGTTCCATTTATAACGTATATCAGGAGTATGGTACCAAAATAATAAAATTTTATATAGCTTCTCTATATATGTGATATACATAGATGATTTTGCTGCAGCTCTCCGGATAGCTCACCAGGTGGAGTACAGGATGGCCCTACCCAGGTATACCTTCCATTTGGCCATTTACTTATATTTTATGGGTGACATGTATGAATGGGGCTGTGCCAGTTTTCTGGTGTCAAAAAACTGTACTAGCCCTGTTCTATAGATGTATGAACAGTCGCACTGCAAACTTTGGCGCGATAAGCGCCAGCAAGACACTTTTTAATGCATCAAAGATTTGAGGCGTTCTGGGGGTATCGCACAACATTCGTAGAATCAGACACATTTATGATTCTTTGAAGCCAAAGCTAGGCACAGAACAGTTAGAACAGCCAGACCAAGTTAAAGGTGGTGCCTGAGCCAGACTTGTTGTATTGGCTCTACAATGGCCTGGATATATGACCTGCAGAAGAACAGGTTCATACATTCTGGCATATTCTACACTAAATTAAAGCTATTTAGAACTGGCCTGCAAGTGCCAACTTTCATACATGTCGCCCTATGTCTTTATCAGGGTTGGGACTTGTTAGGATGGAGTAAATTGCTGAAATAAGCCCCTTTGTTGAGGTGCCTGCTTTACACAGGAACTCAAACTGGATAAGTAAGAACAACATATTAGTGCCAAAAAGAGATGAAGGGAGATAGCTGATCTGGAAGCGGGAGCTCATTGGGAGGTTGTGGTTCCTCTCCAAAGTTTACAATGGGATTAATTTCCTATCTTGGGCTTCTGCAATATGCACAAATCTAAATAAATCATGCCCCAGTCATGGTTGAGCAAAACACCCTGAAGAGCTTGATGGTAAAAGAGGAGTGCATAGAAAGGATACCATAGGTGAGGCATTAGACGCCAGAGGGAATCTAGACTTAGTTCCATATTTGAAGGAATCTTCCACTTTTTAATATTACCATTTTCCCTCATGTTATTAAAAAAAATCTAATGTAAAAATTACAGAAAAATAAAGCCTTATGTTTCATGATAAACAGCCCTGGCTGGAGCAAACCAATATTGGTAGCATCCAGCTGACGGACAATAATTCATTTCTAGAAGGCATTACAGAGGAGCAGCAAAACACAGAGTTAGGGCTTGTTCACATGACGCTTCTGTGATCCGTTTCACGGATCCGCAAAACGGATCTAACAATTGTCAGTGTGATTAACATTGAGTTCAATGGCAAAAGCGCATCGCCGTTCTCACGGGAGATCGGCGATGTGCTTTTGAGGGCTCTCCTGCACGGCGCTTTTCGGATCCGCTTTAAGAATTGACATGTCAATTCTTCTTGCGTTCTACGCAAGTGAAAGCCTATAGGAGCCCATAGGAGAGCGCTTTTGGCACCTGTCCAAAAGCGCACCACACTCTGATTACGTATTGGCGGCGCTTTGCTTCCTGAAAGTGGATCCGAAAAGCGCAGTCGGCGGCTGGACGGGGGATCGAAGGTGAGCGGCATGCTGCAGGGGGATCGGAGGTGAGCGGCGGCAGATGGATGCAAGGGGATCGGAGGTGAGCGGCGTGCTGCAGGGGATCGGAGGTGAGCGGCGGCAGATGGATGCAGGGGGATCGGAGGTGAGCGGCGGCAGATGGATGCAGGAGGATTGGAGGTGAGCAGCGGCAGATGGATGCAGAGGGATCGGAGGTGAGGGGCGGCAGATGGATGCAGAGGGATCGGAGGTGAGCGGCGGCAGATGGATGTAGGGGGATCGGAGGTGAGCGGCGGCAGATGGATGGTGGGATGGTAAACTGCTGCAGGGGATGAGGTGAACTGCTGCAGGGGACATTCTGAGCTGCTGCAGGGGAGAGGAAGGGAGAAAGAGAGAGAGAAAGAGAGAGAGAAGAATTAATAAAAATGTGATAAAAATGGATTTTCTATAGCAGAGAATGCACATCAAAGAAAATGTATTTCCCCCTGTAAGACTGGATTCATATGCTTTGAAACAGTCCCTCTGTGGAAACCAGGTAAAACCACATGTGGATTTTAATTTAACCTCTTAAGGTTTCAGCTATTTTCAGTTATTGTTTTTTTTTGTTTTGCCCTCCCAGCCTTCCCAGAGCCATAACTTTTTAAATTTTTCTATCTACATAGATATATGAGAGCTTTTATTTTAAACACTTTTTACTTTAAAAACTTTTTTTTTTACACAGTAATATCTAGTCCTACTAGAGTACTTGACCACTAGGGGGTTTGATCATTATTACACTCTCCTGCATTGTATAAACAATGCAGAAGGATGTTCAAAGATGGTAGTTCTAGCACTTCCTGCAGACATGGCAGCGATGGAACCCTTTGCAAGGCTTCCAGCTGCCACTTTAAGCAATTGGAACCCCGCAATTTTGCCGAAGGGGCGCCCATTAGAGTGAGAAAAGATGGTGGCACCGTTTCTCATTCATTTAGATGCCGCAGCAGGCGTTTGCTGCCATGTCTAATGGGTTAAACAGCAGGGAATGGAGCCGACTCTGTTCCCTGCTGTTATGGGCGGGTGTCAGCTGCCTAAGTAATCCTGCTACACAGAACTTTATGATGTGAATATGTGTCTTAGGTCATTAAAATGTTAATATCAGTTTTTCCCTTTACATTACTTTGCCTTCCCATAAGGAATCCGTAACAGCTACGTAATATGTGGACCTTCCTTTCCAGCATTTCCTGACAGCAGAAATTGATTTTTGCCTCTGTGTCATTTCCACTTTTCCTCAGTTGACAAAAAACACTTAAAAAAATAATAGGTATTATTATACCTGCATCGGAGGTTCCACCAAAAATCATGAGCAGTGGTATTTGGTACGGTAAGATGCCACAGACCATTCCAAAAACCTAAAAGACTCCATTACAGTCAATGTAATCTGTCAGGTGCCATTTGTTTCTATCATGTGACAGATCTGGTATTGCCATTATTTTCTTTGTTTTGCTTCTATTAATGATCACAACAATGGAAAGAATAAGGATTTGTTAAGGCTAGTGTTTTAAATAGGGCGTCTGATGCGCCAAACGGATCAAGAATTAACATGACAATTCTCTGAACGGATCCGAAAGACGCATCACAAAGATGCATGTAAAACACGCATCGGCGATCACAATGTAAAATCACACTGCACATTGTTAGTGTTTGGGTCTCTTTAGGGTCCGAAACATGGATCCAAATACACATCTAAAAACGGATCCAAAACGGATCCAACACGCCACGAGAACATACCCTAAGGCCTCATCCACACGGCTTATTTGGGCACGGATTGGCGCCGTACTGTGGATTCCGTCGCTCCTCCCTGCTCGGCGAATCCGCCGGGCGGGGAGAAAGTGACATGCACATTATCCAGGCGCAATACGCGCCGTGGATAATGCAAGTCTATGGGGCCGGGGAGCGGCGCCCCCGCCGCGCTCCAGACCCTCCCCCGTCCCGCCCCTTATTCACGGCGGATTTGTGAGCTCAATACGGCTCACAAATCCGTCGGGAATAAGCCGTGTGAACACTGCCTAATAGTGCAAATGCTAACAATGCTCTAATTTCCTGTTTTTTTGTCAAAGCTAAAAATAAAACATCCTAGCGATATTTGATGTGAAAATCCCTAAGGGTGGGTAAACACTATGTTAATGCATACGTTGCAGGTATCCATCAGGTTACCATGAAAAACGGTAGATACCACAACCGCAGATACTGCAACGCAGACTTGGTGGACCCATAGAGGATAACAGAGCAGATTTAGCCCTGCGTGGGCTATGTTTGCGCTATTTCCAGGTGCCTACGCTTATTTTCACAGGACTCGATAGCACAATCTTCTATGTTATTGACTCCTGCAGGAAATACGTATGTGCTGGGAAACAGTGTAAACGTTGCCTACGCAGAGCTACATCTGCTCTGTTCTCCTCTATGGGTCTGTAAGGCTGCATTGGGGCATCCGCTGGGGTACCTTTTTTCACACTTCCCTCACGGATACTTGTAGAGTATACATTAACGTAGTGTGAACCCACCCTTATCCACACATTCACAGCACAGGAGAAATACTACATTTGCCTCTAGATGCATAGAAGTTCTTCTCATTACAGTCAACTCTCAGTAGTCAGGAGGCTAAAGGTTGTTTCCAAGTCTTAAATATAACTAACAAACATATTGCTCAAGTGCTTAGGTTTTTTGTTTCTCTTGAGTATTCAGCTGTGGTTTATAAGGGTGGCAAGATGAATTACACTAATCCTTTTTCTTTGGGTTGGTTGCTGGAATTTGATCTCCTAGTTTTGTTTGTAGATCATGGTTTATTTTTAGTATCTTTAGTGTTTTTGGCTTTTCATTCATTAAGCCTGAAAGAAAACAAACTATTGAGTGTGTGCCCAGCGCCGGGCTATTACTACTACAGCATCTTGCTTTTTCAGTACATCGGACCACCAACAGTAGTGAAATTTGAAAAGCTTGCTGTTTTAGGGAATGTTTTCTCATATTAATACGGGATTTCTGAAACAAATAATTCTGAAAATTGCGAGTCTGGACGGGCAGTTCTTTCCTATGTTATGTATTCATCTATCGATCATTGTAGAAAGGAAATGTCTAACTGTCGCAGTAAATGGAACTCAAGCACCATTATGTTTAATTATTGTGTATATTGATCTTAGTAAAGTCTTAGGGATGTTTGTATAACATATATTTTATTTAAAAAATTCATTTTTAACTCTTTATTCTATACGTTTCTACTGGTTCTAGTTTTGTATTTTCATATTTTCTTTTCAGCATTTTAGAGCTGTCTGGTCAATGTAAATTGGCTTAGAACCACCACACCACTAAACTTTAATATTGACTTAACAAAATATTAAAAGTAGTGTGAACTACTATAAAACATAAATGATTATTGTAGGGTCAAATGCCAAGGTTTCTTCATTGGAGAAATGCTTGGCAAAAGTCTCAATATGAAGCTCGCCCATAAAATAGTAAATACATTATTTTTTTTCTTAAAATATTTTTATTTCTTGTGGCAAATTATAGTGTGACATAAAACAGAAGCAAACTAATATTTTAAAATACAATACATAAGGTATATAAGTATACAAAAAACATATACAGATAAAAATGTGCTAATTTCATTAAATATCTTTATTGGGCTTAAATGGGTTTTGCCACTTTATTATTATTATTATTATTATCATTATTATTATTTATTTTAAAGCGCCATTGATTCCAGGGCGCTGTACATTCGAGGAGGGGTTACATATATAATAATAAGTCAAACAAGTAAAGTGATAAGTGATACATGACAATTGGCACGACAGAGGGAGAGAGGATCCTACCCGCAAGGGCTTACAATCTACAAGGAGGGGGAAAGAGACAGGAGGTGAGGGGCAGACATGTTTGTGGATGAAGCACACTTTGCAACAGCCTTCTGAGGCCAGGTTGTAGTAAGCTATGAGCTGGCCTCAGAGAAGGGGGAGATAGCCTCACTTGCACAGCTCTCCCCTGTTTATGTCTATGGAAGCTCTGAATATACTGAAGCAACCAGGCTTGGCTATATTTAGAACGCCCTTAGAACTGAATGGGGAAAAATGCACCAGCGTGTCCCTGGCCGTGTTCTCTGAGGCCAGCTCATAGCTTGCTATGAGCTGGCCTCTGAAGGGATTTAGCAAATTGGTTAAACCCCTTAAAATAAGTTTGAAATGGTTGCTTATAGCTGTTACTAGGGGAATTTGAAAATGTTACTGCAAAGGCATTTATTTTTTAGTTCAGTGCGAAACAACAAGTACAAATGTAGTAAATTCAACCAAAGAGGTGGTTGTAGGTTGTCAGACTGATTTGTAGCTCGAGCAAAAACCGAGGTCCAATCATCATACAGGTATGCATGGTGAGCACAAAAACAGTCCTTGATTGCTATGGAATAAGTTGAAATCAAGGAGTATTTTTGTGCTTGCCCTGTATATAAAAGAGATACTTATAAAAATCTGAATATAAGAACTCCCTTGGTTTTTGAATATTCACTATACACATATTGGGGAAGAGGCAAGTTTTAGAGTTAATTTGAATGCATGAAGATTAGGGAAGATGGTTATCGCTAGGAAATTGCAGAAAAGTGGAAAAGCATACAAGACGTAGGTAAAACTCCGAAAACAGAGGAGTTGAGGAGTATTTTTGGAGATTGAAGGCTGTGCTTTACCAGTATGTGGAGATACAGTTGAAACCAGAAGTTTACATACACTTTATAAAAAACACAATTGCATGTTTTTCTCACTATCTGGCGTGAAATCAGAATAAACCTTACCCGTTTTAGGTCAATTAGGATTACCAAAATTATTTATAATTGGCAAATGCCAGAATAATTAGAGAGAGAACATTTTTTCAGGCATTTTTATTACTTTCTGCAAAGTCAAAAATTTCCATACACTAAATGCCTTTAAATAATTTGGGACAGCCCATATGATGATGTCATGTCTTTCAAAGCTTCTGGTTTATTGGCAACATCTGAGTTCATTAGAGATATACATGTGGATGTATTTTAATTCACACCAGAAACACATTAACTCTGTGTGTAACATCATGGGAAAGTCTAAAGAAATCAGCCAAGATATCAGGAAGAGAACTGTGGACTTGCATGTCTGGATATCCTTGGGTGCAATTTCCAGATACCTGAAGGTGCTTCGTTGATCTGTACAATTATATGTAAGTACAAACAAGATTGGAATGTCCAGCCATCATTCCGCTCAGGAAGGAGATGGGGTTTGTATCTCAGAGATGAATGTGCTTTGGTCTGACATGAGCATATCAACCCAAGAATAAAAGCAAAAAATCTTGTGAAGATGCCGGCAGAAGCTGGTACGATTGTGTCATTATCCACAGTGAAACGAATACTGTATCAACATGGACTGAAAGGCCATTCTTCAGGAAGAAGCCATTACTCCAAAAGAAACATAGACAAATCAGATTAATGTTTGCAAATGCACACAGGAAAAAAAGACCTACATTTTTGGAGACGTCCTGTGGTCTGATGAAACTAAAATTGAACTGTTTGGCCATAATGGCCATCATTACGTTTCGAGGAAAAAGGAAGAAGCTTGGAAGCCTAAGGGGCCGTTTATACAGCACAAGACAAATACTGGTCGGAAATCCCGACCGGTATGTGCTCTGTTTAGGGGCCGTGTACACGGCATGCAGGGAGATGGGTTTTGTCCGCGGTTTGTGGACCGTGGGGGCATGCCCTAAGAACACCATCCCAACTGTGAAATACGGTGGTGGCAGCATCCTGTTTAGAGGTCGTTTTGCTGCAGGAGGGACTGGGGCACTTTACAAAATAGATGGGATTATGAGGAAAGAAGATTATGTGGCAATACTGAAGCAACATCTCAAGACATTAACCAGGAAGTTAAAGTTTGGGCAGAAATGGATCTTCCAAATATACAATGACCCAGGCCCGGACTGAGAACCTGCCCAACCGGGCGGATGCCCGGCGGGCCACGCAGCCGGGACACATTTGGGCCGCACAAACACGTCTATTTCATTGGGCTGGCACTGCTCACTTTACAGCACGGCGCCGCGGAGGGAAGCAGCACTTTGGGAATTTGCTCCGCAAGTTAATATAACATAGAGGCGGGCTGGGATGCTCCGCAGCGGCCAGAGTCACCTGCAACTATATAAGTCTGGCTGCGGCCACTACGGAGGGTCCGCCGGCCGCTGCGCCCACAACTGAGGGCCGCAGTGAGCCGGGATGCTCCGCAGCGGCTGTAGCCAGTCTGTGCTGGCTGGCCAGACTGGGCGATGCCGTGGTCACATGTCAGGAGGTGGGGCAGGACGTGCAAGGAGGGAGAGAGGAGTGGAGGCCAGCTAGCTCCCAGTGAACAATAGAGATGTTCACTGGCTCCACCTCCCCGGTCCTCCAGCCTTACCCACCCGGAAAGCGCCTCTGCCTCTCCAGGGAGCCGACTCTGCTGCTGCAGTTGTTACTCCAATAGTAAGTAAGTTCGCTTCACTACTTGGGTCTTGTCACTTGTCAGCCTGGTAGCAGGAAGGCAAGGCCCAAGGGAAGTAGGTACATAGCTACCAACCTCTCTTGGGCCTTGTTCTCCTACATACCTCCTTTGGTGCCTGCCCGCCCACGTACCTCCGTTTGTGCCCTTTCTCGTACATACCTCCTTTGGTGCCTGCCCGCCCACGTACCTCCCTTGGTGCCCATTCTCCTACATACCTCCTTTGGTGCCTGCCCTCCCACGTACCTCCCTTGGTGCCCATTCTCCTACATTCCTCCCTTGGTGCCAATTCTCCTACATACCTCCTTTGGTGCCTGCCCGCCCACGTACCTCCCTTGGTGCCCATTCTCCTACATACCTCCCTTGGTGCCTGCCCGCCCGCCAACATACCTCCCTTGGCGCCCGCCCACCTACGTACCTCCCTTGGTGCCCGTCTGCCCGCCTACGTACCCCCTTGGTGCCCATCTGCCCGTCTACGTACCCCCTTGGTGCCTGCCCACCCACTTACATACTTACCTTGGTGCCTGTCTGCCTAAGTACCTCCCTTGGTGCCTGCCCACCCACGTACCTTCCTTGGCGCCCGCCCGCCTACGTACCTCCCTTGGCGCCCGTCTTCCTACGTACCTCCCTTGGCGCCCGTCTGCCTACGTACCTCCCTTGGTGCCCGTCTGCCTACGTACCTCCCTTGGTGCCCGTCTGCCCACCTACGTATCTCCCTTGGTGCCTGCCCACCCACCTACATACTTACCTTGGTGCCTGCCCGCCCGCCTACGTACCTCCCTTGGTGCCTGCCCGCCCGCCTACGTACCTCCCTTGGTGCCTGCCCGCCCGCCTACGTACCTTCCTTGGTGCCTGCCCGCCCGCCTTCGTGGGCTGCCCGTCTGCCTATGTGGGCTGCTTAGACCTGTGTGCCAGGGCTGCTTTTAAGTCCCAGTCCGGCCCTGCAATGACCTATAGCATACTGGCAAACTGGTTACAAAGTGGCTTAAGGATAACCAAGTCAATCTTTTGAAGTGGGCATCACAAAGCCCTGATCTCAATCCTATTGAAAATGTATGGGCAAAGCTGAAATTCAGGTGCGAGCAGGGCGAACATGACTACAAACATGACTCATTTACACCAGTTCTGTAAGGAGGAATGGGCTAGAATTCCTACTAACTATTGTGAGAAGCTTGTGGAAGGAAAACCAAAACGTCTCACTCAAGTCATACAGTTTAAGGGCAATGCTACCAAATACTAATGAAATGTATGTAAACTTTTGACTTTGCAGAAAGTAATAAAAAATGCCTTAAAAATTTTCGGACTCTCATTATTCTGGCATTTGGCAAATATAAATAATTTTGATAACTCTAATTGAGCTAAAATGGGTAAGGTTTATTCTGATTTCATATCAGATAGTGAGAAAAACATGCATATGTGTCTTTTAATATAGTGTATGTAAATGTCTGTTTCAACTGTATGTACAGAAAGGCCACGTAGTAAAGTGCTTTGACAACCTGACAAAGGTGTTCTCACTATACAACATGACATTCTATCTAAAATTAGAGTGAATGTATAGTTCTCAGAGCTAAAGGTAACAAAACAGGTTTAAGGTATTTTCACATTTGGCAGATTTGTTGCAGAAATTTCTACAACTAACAGTTTATGTCACATATCTGAATAGACCTGTTTCTGCAGCACATGGATGGTTTTCTGGGAACCCTAATCAGATACATGCAACGGTATATTTTAGCTACATAAATGTCTGCACTAAATCTGCCAGGACTGAACTTAAATGTTCTATTAGTCTTCGTCTATAGATCTGTTTAAAGGAACTTAAAAGGCATACAAGCTTAGTGTTGAGTGATTATTATGCAATTCATACTATATTTCAGCAATATTATTCCCAGAAAGATTTACAGTAAGTTTTAATGTAACTGGAAGTGACTCACAATCTTAAGAGAAAGGTCCAGATATTGAAGCCAACAAATCTGATCTGTCACTGGGTAATGTAGTGGAGGAAGAAAGAATAATAAGAAGAATACATTTCACAAGATTATAACTATGCAGTACTACAGTTTTTCCAAGACGTAACATGCTGAACTATGCACTGTATGAATACAACCAAATGTAGGTTTCATTTACACACTTTTTTAGTATTTTAAAGTGAATGCGGTATCCAAAAGCGACCGATTGTATAAATTGTGCTTTTATGTTAAACATATATTCAGAAGGGAAAATGTCTCTTTGGGGAGAGGAACCAATAAAGGCTATGTTCACACGGCTTAAAATGGGACATATTTCACACTGTATTTTGCACTGTACTGCGCGAAATACGGGGCGAAAGACATCCCAGTCAGGGGCGTAACTACCGGGGTAGCAGGGGTAGCAGTTGCTACGGGGCCCCTGCGCTTAGGGTGGCCTCGGGGCAGCTGCTACCGCGTCTGCTACCCCAGTAATGCCGCTCCTGGGCCCGCCGGCAGTGAACTTAACAGCGGGCGGGGAGCTGAGGGGCCCGGCGCATACTCCCTCTGAACGCCCGGGCCCTCCGGCCCGAGCGTTCAGAGGCAGCGCTGGCTGGAGCTAGCAGAACGGAGCGCCGATCGCTCCGCTCTGCTACTTCCCCTGCCGGCGCTCTGTGGTCACGTGGGCGCGCGCGGTGACGTCACATCACCGCGCCGCCCGCGCTGAGCGCAGAGGCTGCAGGGAGAGCAGCAGAGCGGAGCGAGCGGCGCATCGGGGGAGCGTGGACCGAGGTGAGTAAGTGATTTCTTATTTTACCTACCCCATATGCCTGCCTATACCCCCATATGCCTGCCTATACCCCCCATATGCCTGCCTATACCCCCTCATATGCCTGCCTATACCCCCTCATATGCCTGCCTATACCCCCCATATGCCTACCTATACCCCCCCATATGCCTACCTATACCCCCCATATGCCTACCTATACCCCCATATGCCTGCCTATACCCCCCATATGCCTGCCTATACCCCCCATATGCCTACCTATAGCCCCCCATATACCTACCTAAACCCCCCCATATGCCTGCCTATACCCCCCATATGCCTGCCTATACCCCCCCATATGCCTGCCTATACCCCCCATATGCCTTCCTATACCCCCCATATGCCTGCCTATACCCCCCATATGCCTGCCTATACCCCCCATATGCCTGCCTATACCCCCATATGCCTGCCTATACCCCCCCATATGCCTGCCTGCCTATACAGCCCCCTATATGCCTGCCTGCCTATACAGCCCCCTATATGCCTGCCTGCCTATACAGCCCCCTATATGCCTGCCTGCCTATACAGCCCCCTATATGCCTGCCTGCCTATACAGCCCCCTATATGCCTGCCTATACCCCCCATATGCCTGCCTATACCCCCCATATGCCTGCCTATACCCCCATATGCCTGCCTATACCCCCCTATGCCTGCCTGCCTATACAGCCCCCTATATGCCTGCCTATACGCCCCCATATGCCTGCCTCTACAGCCCTATATGCCTGCCTCTACAGCCCTATATGCCTGCCGTGTACCCCCACAAGCCTGCCGTATATCCCCACAAGCCTGCCTGTATACCCTCACAAGCCAGGGCCGTCTTACCCATTGGGCCAGGTAGGCACCTGCCCGGGGGCCCCATGAGAACGGGGGCCCTATGAGGGGTCAGTGTACACACAAGCTTCGCTTCAGTCACTTAAAAACAACAGAGGCTGCTGCTTCTCTGCTCCTGTCCTGCCTGCGCGGCAGTAACTCAGGAGCCGGCAGTGAGAGCAGAGACGCAGCATCCCCCCTCCCACCTGTCTACTCCCCCGCCGGGAAGTGTAAGCTCAGTACTCTTAACCCTCCCTCCTCACCTTCAGACGTCTCCAGCTCCCCCCTCCCCGCTGTCTCTCAGTCACTTCGCTGTGGCCGCGGTCAGTGACTTCTATCAAGCTGCAGCCCTACTCTGGGTCCCGGCTCATCACATCCCAGGAAGGTGCAGGGGCTCCGTTGGGAGGTGACACGGTCAGGATGGCTGATCACTTGCTATATCCTATAAGAGCACCATGTGGTCAGCCATCCTGTGCCCCCACACAGCAACTCATGTTATACAGTATATACTTCTGCATGGCCAGGGGCACAGGATGGCTGACTATATGGTGTAAGATATAAGATATAGCATGCGGTCAGCCATCCTGTGCCCATTAGATGCCACAGCTGCTGCAGCAATACAGCAAGGTATTACTCTATTACAAAATCCTAGATTGGGACTTGAAAAAAAATAAAAAAGTAAATGACAAACTGAAAAAAAATCTACACAAAACCTCTGATCCCCAATAAAAACACTTTAAGTAAGAAAAAATGACGTTAACCCTTAAGCATCCGGCCTGAAAAGGTCTTAATGATACAACTACATTTTGTATTTTTGTCTCCCTGCGTTTTAACAGTCATAATTTTTATTTTTTCTATGACGCAGCTATATGAGGAATTGTTTTATGTGGCTAAGTAGTTTGTGGGTTAAGTAGTTTGTGTTTACATATAAATTACTGCAGAATTTTTAAAAAATAAATTTTTGCAGGATGTTTTTTCAGTTTTTTTTTTTTTTTTTTTTTACACCATTCATATTTAACAATAAATAACCTATTAGATGAATTCTACAGGTTATTACGGTCGTGTGGATACCTAACATGTGCAGGATAGTTTTTTTGTGTAATATATGCACAATAATTTTTTAATACTTTTTTTTCTACACTTTTTGTATTTTTTTTTATTCCCATTAAGGGATAATTATTTTACACTTTTGTCTTTATTTTATTTTTTTACACTGTTTTGGCACACTCCTGTATATTCATGTATACTGTATGCAAATACAATATACTTCTGTATACTCCTGTATGCTAATACATCACACTCTTGTATACTAATACATTACACTTCTCTATACACCTGTATGCTAATACATTACAATCCTGTGTACTCCTGTATGCAAATACATTTTTCTTCTGTATGCTAATACATTACACTCCTGTATACTCCTGTATGCCAATACATCACACTCCTGTATACTAATACATTACACACCTGTATACTCCTGTATGCTAATACATCACACTCCTGTATACTCATACATTACACACCTGTATACTCCTGTATGCTAATACATTACAATCCTGTATACTCCTCTATGCCAATACATCACACTCCTGTATACTAATGCATTACACACCTGTATACTCCTGTATGCTAATACATCACACTCGTGTATACTAATACATTACACACCTGTATACTCCTGTCTGCTAATACATTACACTCCTGTATACTCCTGTATGCCAATACATCACACTCCTGTATACTAATACATTACACACCTGTATACTCCTGTATGCTAATACATTACACTCCTCTATACTAATACATTACACTCTTCTATACTCCTGTATAATAATACATTACACTCCTGTATAATAATACATATACCCTGTATGCTCCTGTCTGCTTATACATTACACTCCTGTATGCTAATACATTACACTCCTGTATACTAATACATTACACTCCTGTATACTAATACATTACACTCCTGTATACTCCTGTATGCTAATACATTACACTCCTGTATACTAATACATTACACTCCTGTATACTCCTGTATGCTAATAAATTACAATCCTGTATACTCCTGTATGCCAATACATAACACTCCTGTATACTAATACGTTACACACCTGTATACTCCTGTATGCTAATACATTACACTCCTGTATACTAATACATTACACTCCTGTATACTCCTGTACAATAATACATTACACTCCTGTATAATAATACATTACACTCCTGTATACTCCTGTATACCAATACATTACACTCCTGTATGCTAATACATTACACTCCTGTTTACTAATACATTACACTACTGTATACTCCTGTATGCAAATACATTACTCTCCTGTATACTAATACATTACACTACTGTATAATCCTCTAAGCTAATACATTACACTATGTGTCAGCATGACATAGGCTGTTGTTGGGATAACACACGGTGTGCCCGGACAGCAGGCTTACTATACAGACAGCTCTGGGGCTACTCTAGGTCCCCAGGGCTAACTTTATACATATTCCTCAGGCTCCATCATGCACTGGGAGTCCCGGTAACCCGATGGGGTCCGGGAATTCCTTCTGATTATGCTGCAGTCATGGACCTCAACAATCAAAGGGTTAAATGGCGAGAATCGGAGGCTTCTCCGGTTCCTGCCATTCAGAGACTTAAATAGTTATCCCTTGGAATTAAAAAAAGAAAAAACATAAGTGTACAAAAAAGTAGTTAAAAATTATTGTGCCTACATTGCATAAAAAACATACAAATATTCAACATCCACATGACCGTAATAACCTTTGGAATTAATTTAACATTTAGTGTAAAATGTGAATGGTGTAAAAAAGTATTTTGAAAAACAAATGCAGAAAAACACTTTATTTCTGTTCATGCTGAATTTTTTTTTAAAAAAGAATTATGCAGTAGTTTACATGTACACTTAAACTACTCCCAGCAAAAATACAACTTCTCCCGCATAATACAGGTCCTCATACAAATGCATCATTGATTAAACATAATGGGCCTCATTTATCAAGACGGTCTAAGGCCATGTTCACATGGCTTATTCAAGCCGTAATTGCGAGCCGGATTGCGCTCGCAATTCCGGGTTGAAAAAGGGGTGGGGCGGGGCCGAAGCGCGGTGGGGGAGCAGCTCGCCGGCCCCATAGACAGTGCATTATTCACGGCGCGTAGTGCGCCTGGATAATGTGCATGTCACTTTCTCCCCCCGCGGCGGATTCGCCGAGCGGGGAGGAGTGACGGAATCCACTGTTCTCAATGAGAACGGTGGATTACCGTAATTACTCTGACGGATTGGAGCCGTACTGCAGCACAAATCCGGCGCGCAGTACGGCTCCAATCCGCGCCCAAATAAGCCGTGTGAACGAGGCCTAATAGTCTATTTTTGTTGCCCATAGTGACCAATCAGAGCTCAGCTTTCATTTCCCCTACTGCCCTGAGAAATTAAAAGCTAATCTCTGATTAGTCACTAAGCGCAACAGAATCAGTCGTATTGTTAGATAGTATTGATAAATGTTGGTTGGGGGGCCCATTGAACAGCTCTGGGCCCAGGGGCCCATAATGTTGTTAAGACGGCCCTGCCACAAGCCAGCCTGTCTACTTATATGGGGCCCTTTTAGCTACCTAAACCCTACCTATATGGCCCCTATAGCCCACCTAACCCCTGTCTACCTGTATGGCTCCCTATAGCTACCTAAACCCTGCCTGCCTATATGGGCACTCTATTGGCTACCTAAACCTTGCCTATTTGGGGCCCCATATATCCTATCTAAACCCTGCCTGCCTTAATGGACACCATATAGCCAGGGGGGCAGGTGCTGGAAAAGTCAGGATTCTAAGATATTTGTGTCTTAATCTGCAGGGACAAGTGGTCGGGAGATGTCATCATGATGGTGGTCTGGACCGGATGCAGAACAAAGGGGAAAGTCAACGACTGGTCAGAGAAACGTCACCTGTGAGTCACAAGATGTAACTACACTGTAATCACTTATATGTCTGCACAGGCTGTGTACACTGCTATCTACCACTATATGGTCACTGTATGGAGGTAATATACAGTCTGCAGATCTGGTACACCTGCTATCTACACTAATGCACTTAGGAGTAATATACATCTGCAAGCCTGTGACACTGCTATCTACCACTATATGGTCACTGTATGGTGGTTATATACAGTCTGCAGAGCCTGTGTACACCGGTGTCTACCACTATATGGTCACTGTATGGAGGAAATATACAGTCTGCAGAGCCTGTGTACACTGGTGTCTACCACTATATGGTCACTGTATGGAGGTAAAAAAGAGTCTCCAGAGCCTGTGAACACTGGTAAATACCACTATATGGTCACTATATTATTATATATTATTATTATTAGACAGTGTTGGTCTTTGTAGACTGATCAGTAATAGTATAGGGGTATTATTCAGTCACTATTTGGTGGTAATTTGGGGTCGTGTTCTGGTGGTATAATCAGGTCCTTATGTAATAGCGTTATTGGTAATGCTGGTCTTAGTATAGTAGGATTTGATTGGTAGCAGTATGATGGTGAGATGAATGGTGAGGTATTATCTACATTATCTAACAGTATGTCCTGGTACATGGTCGTGGTCAGGGAGGGGGGGGGCCCATCCAAAAGTTTGCTTTGGGGCCCTGGCTTCTCTAGTTACGCCCCTGATCCCAGTCATTACGGTAATGCACAGTTCTCAAAAAATATGGTTTACGTCCCCTCCCCCCGCTGGCCCAAATACACCGACCCGGGGGAGAGAAGTGACAGTATTTTTCTTTGGCGAAATATGGGGCCCGTGAATAATGAAGTCTTTTGGGGCCCCGGCCCGTCCCCCCCCCCCCGCTCCCAGAGCCCCGCCGAAATTGCAGGTAAATTTACGTCCCGCAATTACGCTGTGAGTAAGCTGTCTAAAACTTACCCCAAAAATGGGGACGGTGTGGGGGGTTTACTTCCCAATTCGACCTAAAGGTTAGGGGAAAAAGGGGCTGAGGAGCTCCCAGCCACTCTTTTGGATGTAGTTATTCTTGGTTCACATGTAGCTGGGAAGGAAAGGCCAAGCAATGTGAAAGGGATTTAAACCCAAAAGCTTTTAAAGTTAAAATACAGACAGCTTTTTTGGGGGGTGGGGGTCTGAAGGGCAAGAAACCCCTTCACCCCCGCCCAAAATTTTTTGGGTTTCCCTCTCCTCAAGGAGGGTTTTTCCCTTTGAACCCCCTCTTGCCTCTCACCCAGGCAACAGTAAGTTCTACACTGCACGGGATGAGGGGAAAATACCCCAAAACAGTTTTCTGTAGTTGATCAAAAATGGTTTGGCTAAAACCCCATTAAAATTGCTAGGCCCCTGTGGCTACATGTGAATGATTGAAAAACCAGAGCCAAAAAGGTGCCCCTGTGGAGCTCCTCTGCTCTTTTCCCATAAACATATTTTTAAGAATTTTTGGTGATTTCTTTTTCCTATGTCTCTATACATTCACAAAAGATACTAAAACCCCGGGCATTTTTAAAACTTTGTTTTTCCCCCTAATAAAAGGCTGACACCTCCTGTTCTGTAAAGATTATTTCTCAGTAGTCTTCTCATTATTTCCAGCAGGTGATAGTCACAGTTCACCCTTTTCCTCTCTCTGTATAATGGTCACAGAGCATGCCCACTACAATCTCCCACAGCAGTCTATGAATTAGTTCCTGTTCACAGGGACCGTGTCCTTGGAGCAGCACTAAAGCAAATATCTAGGATAGCTTCCAGAATAATCATATAAAGAAAATGGAATAAAAAAACGCTAAGAAGAAGGCGTATATACCATTTTTCGGTTTTATTTAGTGAATCAGAATATTAGTAATACATAAACTTTTAATGAGTGTAACAAAAGTCACTTTTTTGGTGTTTTTACAAGCACCCAGTAGTAGCTTTTTTAAAAAAAAAAATTTTTTGTGTAAATTTGGGGTTCCCTATTTTTTTTTTGGGTTTGTTTTATCAGCCTATATTTTATTTTTATAGAAAACATTTCAGAAATTAACTAAAACAGAGCTTAGCTTTCATTGTTTAACCCCTTAAAAGGGATGTTTCGCATCATCAGTTCAGCTGTTGTTTGTACTTGTTTTTTCTCGTTTAAAAACCCAAAGGGGTTTTTCCCCTCCCAGCGGGGTGTTTTTAATTTAAAGGGGGATGACATCATCTTCCCCCTTTCAGTTCATGCTCGCCCCCCAAAGTCAGTGTGCCCAACCCCCCCTTCACATATCACTGTGTCGTTCTTCCCTTTTGCCCCCCTTTTTTTTGTAAAAAGCGTTTACATACCCCCAAAGGGGCCCGCATTCAAATCTAGACAGCCTTCATGAAAATCGAGCCCCTGTTATCTTCTCCTCTCACGCTGGAGGTTTTTTACAGTTTTAATCCCAGGGGGGGCCTTTTTTGGAATCCCCCAGAGACAGATTTCCAAACTCCCCTTTTATGCAGGGCATTAGGCCCCGAGGCCCCAATTTGCTGTTTTCTGATTATAGAAGCAACTGCAGTGGGGCACTGAGGAGCTGGTGGGCTGTGCAAGTGAAATTTTTTGCGGCCCTTTACATGCAGGGAGATTAAGGGAAAAAGGCACAATCTGCGTTTTCTGATTGTAGAAGCAAACTGCAGTGTCAATTTAGGAGTGCTAAACTGTACAGAATGAAAAATTTTTGGCCCGCCCCCTTTTTTGAGTTTAGAAATTTGGCCCGGAAAGCTTTCTCCCGTGAATATGGCCGGGGCCCGAACAGATGTTAAAAATTGTAGAGCCGGGAAGCCCAAAGAAAACAAGGGGGGAATTTTAAAATGGCACGGGGAAAAAGTTTTTTACAGAAAAACGAAGATAAGGGGACTGTGGGAAAAAAAGGGGGGGGGAAAAAAACCCTTTTAAAATTACAAACCAATTGCCAAAGTTGCTTTTTTTCACTTTTCCCCTTAATTTTGCAGACCATTTAATGAAATGATAAAACCCTTTAACAAAAAAATAAATATTAATTTTTTTTTCTTTTATTTTTTTCTTCCCACCCCCAAGAGCCATAACTTTTTTTTAAATTTTCCCCTTAAAAAGGGGTTTTGAGATTTTTTTTTTTTTTTGTGAGACAAGATGTTCTTTTTAATGGTGCTATTGACCGTACCATAGAATGTACTGGGAAACCAAAGAAAAATTCAATGAAATTCAGTGAAATGTGAAAAAGGGTTTCTTGCAGGGGGTTTGTTTTTATTAAAGTTCCTTTTTTAAATATAAAGGGAAAGGAAATTATCTGTATTCTGCAGGTCGGAATGATTCCAGTGATACCAAATATGTATGGTTTTTATTATGTTTTATATTTTAGCTCCCTTTTTTTGCCACAATTAACCCTTTTTTTTTTTTAAAATATGGCATGAATGCGGGCTTATTTTTTACAGGCTGAAGGGTAGTTTTTATTGTTACCCTTTTTGGGGGAAAAAAGGTTTTTTGATTAATTTTTTTTTTCCAATTTTTGGGGGCGTGAAATTGGGAAACAAAAAAAAAAACAATTTTTTGTTGTTTTTTTCTTTTTTAGGGGGGTTTTAACATAAATTTTGAAGTCATTTTTAAAAAAAGTCATACTTTAACTTTTTTCTTTTTTACATTTTTGTCTTCATAAAATGGCAAAAGGGGGTGTGTCTACCACTTTAGATTTTTTTTTTATTTTACTTTTACTTCACTTTTATATAATTCTTCATATTTTTAAAACTTGTTTTTTTTTACTTACATGTAGTTCCCCTAGGATTCTTGACCACTAGTGGGCATGATTGCTAGTATACCATTCTTCATTATATGCATGGCAGGATGTAACAGGGCAGTAACTTAAATGCTGAAAGCCTTCATTGGGCTTCCGCTGCCAAAAGCTTCCATTTGGGGCACCCTGCGATTTTGGGGCATTGGGGGTTTTAAACAAAAAGGGAAAGGAGCTTTTTTTCCCCCTTTGCTGATAGCGAGGGGGTGTCGGGGGTTTTGTAAATTTAACCCCCAGTGGAAAACCTGTTTGCATGTGGTTTGGGGTTTAAACGAGTTAGCCTATATTACATATACCTTTGAGTAGGTTTACAAGTTGCATTTTTCAACTGCATAAAAATGTAAGCAATTAAAAAATGTATGCGTTTTTTTTTAATGAACCCATATTTCAACTATGTTCTAAATTAAAGTTACTTAAAAAATCACTTTTCTAAATGCATGCAGTAACCTAATGTGTAAACCCAGCCTAACTGTCCAGTTGTCCATAAGTTAAAGAATACTTGGATTAGGAAATGAAAGCTGTCTAAAATATGCATAGAATCACTTAAATTTGGCTTTGCCCTTCCCCAACATTTAATTTAAACCCAACATTTTAAAAAAAAAAGTTTGGGGACTTGTGCATAAAGGGCAAATTAGTCACAAAATAAGAAGCATACAATGATGTCATGAGAAAGTCCACAATGTTGGTCAGCTCTACAAAATTAAACATAAGGGAATGGAAAAAAATTTCTTAAACCCAATCACTTGTATTGCAGATTGTGGCTCACTGGGGTTTTGCACGCAATGAAAAGTATTTTTATACTGTCCACTCTTACAATATGAGAAAGGGATCATGAAACCCCCTTTTAAAAAACCTTCCACTTTTTCCCAAAAAGAGTTTTAAACTGAATTCTTAAAACCACGAATGTTTCTAAAATAGATCAGAGGATGTGTAACACAACTACATAAGACCTCAGAACCGTTCTACAAGCTTCCATTATATCATCTCTCAGTTCTCAAAATATCTGCTTGCTGTCATTCAATAGAAACTTTCATTATCGACTTGCTCTTAAAAAAAAAAAAGTCTTTGTTCCAGTGGAGGGGTTCTTTTTGGGTTGCCTGCCCTTTTTAAAAGATTAAATGTACTGTAATAATAAGCCTTGTGCCTGTACCTTATCTCCTGGAAGAAAACAATAAAGGCTTTTCCTGACCTATTACAAGCAGGAATTGTTAAAACCTCAAGGAAAAAAACTTATACTCACCTTCCTCCGTCCTGATCACAGGGGCCGAAATCTCCTCAGTCTTTGGGGACTTTCCCCTAAACCCCCAAAACCCCAGGGACCTCTCCAGTGCAGCTGCAGATTGGCTGCAGTGGCCACAAGTGTCTACTTACATCATTGTTCAGAGCTTTTTACTTCCGAATGGTGATGTAGCTTAGTGACACATAAACTGTTTCCCACCCCAACCCCCCCCCCCCCCCCCCCCCCCCCCCCCCCCCCCCCCCCCCCCGCTAAAGTGGTGACATCCCCGTTTGGAAGCGACGAATTGTCAACACAAGAGTGGGGGTAAATGTGGTGCTGAAGCCGGGGAGCAGAGAAAGGTGAGTATAATTTTTTTTAAATTTTACTGGGGCTCCAACAGCTGTTGTTAGGATTTTTATGGGGCACAGGAGGTTGTTAACTTTTTTTTTTTTTCCCACCCTGGCCCTTTTTAAACCTTTTGGGCTTTTTTTTCTTTACTACAAAACCCCCCTTTAATAAAATTTTACTACAGTGTTTGAAAATTTAAAATTTATGATGTGTCGGGTCAGCTTTTTCTGGGGTGCAGGGCCTTTTTTTGGGGTCCCCAAAAAAAGGGGAAACAGTGGTTGGAAACACTTTGTGCATCTGCTTAGCCGGGGAAGCAGGCAAAAGGACGGGTTCTTTACTGTCCCTTCCCGATTGTATATAAAATGAGCACTGTTTTAAGGAAAAAAGCTTAAAAGGGGGAATGGTGCAAGATTTTCATCACCCCCCCCTGCGCGCTGGGTCCCCTAGGAATGTCCCCTGTGAAAAACCCCCTGGAGCTGCGGCATGGTGGGGGAAAAAACAAAGTGGTAAAGTATTTTTGTTTTATTTTTTTTGGGCCTATACATCGGGCCTATTCCCTAAGTGGGCTATATCTCCCTACGGATGGCTGTTTTTTCTATTTTACGGGGAGGGTATATTTCCTACAGGAGAGCTTTTTTTTAAAATTCTACGTCAGTTTGAACATGTGGGAATAAACATACTAGTTTTTTACTATCCACAAGTGAGGGGTGCGAGTTTTTTTCTATTGGATTTTTGATCCAGAGGTTTTTTGGTCTAAATTGTTTTTTGGGGTGAAAAACCCCGAAACCTTTTTTTTCATTTAAGGAAGTGCTGCTTTTTTCTTTTTTTTGTATTGGTTTTTTTTGCGGGCCACCCCAGTCAATAGGGATGATTGTTCCGTTGGGTTTGGGTTTTCTTTTTAAAAACCCCCCAATGTTTCTGCTTTTTCGGTATGGGGGGTGGAAGGATTTTAAAAGGAATTGATGGTGATGCTACATTTTTAAAAAACACCCTCGATCATGTTTCTCAACGGCAAAATGAATTTTTCTAAGAAAATTATTACCTTGGAGTTTCATTATGTGGGCTTAAAGGGGAATTTATAAAAAAATAGAATCCCAGAGGTATGAGATCCCGCATTACGGGCCTACTCTGTTTTCACAAAATCTGGACTTCAGAGCTCGTTTTGAGTCTATTTTCAAATAGATATGCATTGGGTATATGTTACTGGAAACTGGAGTTTTTGCAACGGGAAATTTAAAAAAGTCTGTGTAGTAAATTTGGTGTTTTAAAGAAATTATTGAAATCTTTGTTTCAAATGAGGGGTTACAAAAAATTTTCAGTTTAAAAAAAACAGAGTTTTTGGCCCAAATTTTAAGAAAGGTTTTTTGAAGTTCCCAAAAGAAAGGGAAATGGCTTTGGGACTTACAAGAATTTTGAGTCTGGAAAAATTTATTTTTGGTCCAAAGAAAATGTAATTTTCCCCAAAAAAATGGTTAAAAGGAAAAAAAGAGAAATAAATTAAAAAGAAATAAAAAATTTGATAGGGAAAAAGTTTGAACGTGATGGAAAAAATTTTTTTTATGGACTACTCCCAAAAGGATACCGGGAAAGTCGACCACCCGGAGAAGGGGGCAAAAAAAGGGCACCGGCTCGGAAAACCAGAGCCAGAAAAACGAAATAAAAACCCTTGAAAAACATGTCCTGCACCCGGGAAAAAAGAAATTTAATTCAAAAAGTGTGATTAACATTTTTTTTTCTTGAACTTTTCAGTAACAGGTTAAAATTTTATCTAAAAGGGGGCCTTTTTTTCGGGTTTTTTTCCCAGTTACAAAATTTAAATTTGGGTTTCCCTCTAGATTTGGATTTGGCTCAAATTTTTTTGTAAGTTAAAAAATAAGGTTTGGTTCCTTTAACAACCAAGGTTCCCCTTTAGTTCCAAAAAATGTTTGGGTTTTTCCCTTAAAAGATTTTTGGGTTTTCTCTATCTAGTGATTTTTTAAAAATTACCCACCATTCCCCCTATTGGCGTTTACAAGCCCAGTTAAAAAAAGATGTCGAGAAACCCTTAGAGGGTTTGGGGTGTGGGAAAATTTCCCCACATCGACCTAATCTCACTTCAGCAGGATTTCAGCAATTAATTAATTATCCAATAATTCAAATTTCAAAATTCTTCCCCCAGATAAAGGGGGGGGCGTTGTGATAATGAAATGTCCCAGTATCTAGATGAAGCTAAAAGACAAAATCTCAGAACTTTATGTATTTCCCTCCCCTTTCTTGTGACCCAAAAATTTGATTTGGGTCGCAAATTTGGGAGGTGATTTAAAAATGCTTTTTACAAGGGTCTTTTTAGATCAGGCCCCCCCCGAAGGGGAAATTTTTGTTGTTCTCATCCCGTCACTTCCAAACCCGTACTTTTTTTCCAAAAGTTATAAGTTTTAGTTAACTTCCCGGTGAAACCCAACGTGTCTGGCCCGAATTCAATTTTCCAATGTCTCTTTTTTGTTTTGGGCAGAGTGTTAAAAAAATTTGTTTTTTTATTGTAGATCTTACATAAGGGGCCCCAATGGGTTTTTTTACCCAAAAAATTGGTAAATTGATATTTCCCAAATGGGGCGATTTTAGCCTCATTTGAAATTCCAGTTTATCCCCCTCTTTACCCCTGGTGCTGGTTTGAAGCTGTTAAAAAAGTTTTACAAAAGGGTTTTGATTTTTCCAAAAATTTTGGGTGGATTGATCATTAAATTTTTTTATCCCTTGGGACTAACTTGTAATTATTTTCAATTTGGGATACTTTTTTTTTACAGTTAAGAGGCACTCGATGGGCATAATGTTGGCCCTCCACGCGAAAAATTTTCATGGCCCATGATGGGGAAGCCTTCGTCTATGTATTCCCACCTTTTTTTAAGTTTTAAAAGGGGGTGTAGAAACATAGATGACAAATTTTTTTGATTTGGACCCGGGGGATGTGGTGAAATTTAGGTTTCAGGTTTTTTTAATTTCTTTTGATTCTTCTATACAGTTCACTATCTCCTATTTGAGGCCTTTTACTTTTTTGGGTACTAAAGGGGTTTGTACCTTTAAAAACAATTTTCAACTGACTGTACTTAAGGAAAAAGATTAAAAAACCAATCTTAATTAAACAGTTGGGATCCTAAAGTTGCGCAAAACCCTGCCCCATAGCCCCAAATTTCTTTGGGGAAAAAGCATTGTAGATACTGAAAAGGGATGGAAAATATTAGAAAAGGAAAATGTCTTTGTCGTTTTTTGGAGAGGGGGTTTTCCCCCAAAAAAATTTTTCCTATGTTGCCCGGTGAATAAAAAACATTGTGAGGGGCTCGGCAAAAGGGACGATTTTTAAAAATTTAGTTCATAGGGTAGCTTTTCTTTCCAACCCACAGGTTTAAACTTGTTCAGAATTTCAAAAATATTAGAAAATATTGGCAATTTTTTTTCGGTTGGGCTTCACGGAATTTTCCCGGGAAATTTTAATTTATGCCCCTAATGTCCCTTGGAGAATTTAAATTTTAAAAAAGGGTTTTGTGAAAAATAGAATTTGTATTCCTAGGCTAAAAAAGTCTTTTTTTGGGAAAACCCCCAGTTCGGCTCTTTTTTCCCTTTTCTTTTTTTTTGTCAATTCCCCGGGGTATTGGTGAAAGGTTTGGGCAGTTTTTTTACATCCAGGTCGGTGAGACATTTAAAAAATTTGGGTTTCCCCTTAACATGTGACTCAGATTGGGTCCCTTTTTATTTTATTTGGGGTTCCCCGAAATTAATTTATGTGGGGGGACATCATGTGACCTTAAGACCCGGTCAATTAAACATCGTTATTTCCTTTTGAAAAGTAGATCAGACCTTCCCGGGTTTCCTAAACATTTTTCTGAGATGGGGAAAACCCAGTGGGACCTCAAATGGATTTTGGGCGATCATGTACCTTTACCCCTTAGGGGTGGGGATGTAAGACACTTCCCAAAAAAGAAAGGGTTTTTGAATGGATTTTTTTTACTTTGGGACTTGGGCCCCCGTTTGGGTTTAAAAGTTTAGTATAAAAGTATCTTTTTGTATGTTTAGATAAAATTTTTAAATTCCATTTTACTTCTTTTCCCTAAAACTTGGATTATTGTTTAATATAGTATTTTAATTATTATTTTTTTTTTTTTCCGATTTCACTTTGGGGGGAATTTTGGGGGTACCCCATGGACTCAAACCGTATTGTTTTTTACTCCACTAGACTACACCGGTTCATGTCTTTTGGCGTTCCTTATTAGTGTGTGAGGGGTTTTAAAAATTACACTATTGCGTTCTTTTTTTTTTTCTGTTTTTTGTTTTATTTATTTTTTTTAGGCTTTTGATTTAAATGTGGAGTACCATTGGATAGATAAATTCCCGCGGTTTTGAGTGCGGACGCGGCTTTCCCCTTTTAGGGAACGTGTGCCGCCACGCCCAGTATGAACTACTGCCCGATATTTGGGTGCTTGTTTGTATGTGGACTGTGGGCGAATTCGATTTTAAAGTCCTTTACCGTTAATTTTTATTATTTTGAAAAAGCGCTATTCTTTAAAAAAGTCTCTAGCGATTCAGCTGGGGAAGACGAAAGAAATTTATCACCAAAATTTTTGTTACAGATATTTTAGAAAATCCTATCAAAAGGCAACAAGAGTATTTTTTCTTAAAAAAACGGGGTAAGGAAGCCACCCAAAAATCAGTACTCATCTAAATGTGAACGTGTTGAAAGCCCTCAAAAAAAAGCCACAGACACTATATAGGAGGGTAGTAGTCAAACCACGAAAGCAAAACCCTTCGTTCCAGACTCCAAAAAAAACGCTTTTTCAGTTTTTGAGTCGCATCCAATTTCCTCCCTCCAAAACCAGTGTCCTCCTTTAACCCGTCCGTAAGTGTGGGGGGAGAGTAGGGCCACGCCTGGGTATAAC